>DWJN01004966.1:0-11903 GCA_018248895.1 Carystus phorcus
GATAGATGCAAAATATTTGACGTTTCTTAAGTGTATTTATAAATACATATGTGAAATAAATGATTTGAGATTTGAGAGTTTTAATAGTCAGAACATTTCCTGTAGCGAATGAGGTCAGTTTCTAATTCAGAATGAAGGTTTAGCCAGTTGTTGTATCAAAAACAGTCGTCACAAATTACATCCATTCGCCATTCTCATGTCCGAGGTGCCCCCAAAAATCCTTTTGGTGTTTTTGCGAGTGACGTAATTTCAAAGCTAAGCGTAGCATTTCCTCATACGCCCTCCGGAGCGCAATAATTCATAAATAAACCGGTCTGGACCGAATCTGACTCGTATGGATTGGGGTTCTGTATCGTATACATTTTTTGGTTCACAAAACACGACTGTCCTGTATCCTGTGTCGACCTACTAAAATTAACAAATTAATCTTGTATGGTTATCGTTAAAGAACTGGAGAGCGTTGTAGGCTGCTTTTTACTTTGGAGAAATATCTCAGTTACATTGAAACACATGTATCAAACAATCAAAGCGTTGAAGATGGCTAATAACAGTATGATATTCTGAATTTCTTCTCACACTGACACTGCGTGATGCAAACATGCATGATATATTAATGAAAAATTTTAAGTTGATATTTATGTACAAAAAGTAAAATGCACACCGAAGTGGAGCGAGGGAGGTCAATAGAATGTAATAAATTTTTACATTATCACTAGTATTGGCGAAATTTGGTACAACAGACACACAGACATATGAGTTACTAACAGGCTTCCATATTTCCATTGTACACATAGAACCCTAAAAAATGGATCAAGCGTACACAGAACTTCATATAAATATACGAGCGTTTCTATAATACACAAAGATATAAGTGACTAGAATGTCCTGGTTTATGTTTGAATTGGAATAAACATAGAAAACTGAATCGAAGTTGGTACAATTCTGATGCGTGAAGGATACCAGGTTCAGTTTTTCACCAAGGCGAATAATAATTTATCATTATACTAATATGCACACACAATAGAATATACACGTAAATACTTACTTATTTAGTCAATCTTTTGAACCTTACAAATAAGTAGAGGTACAAACGCGGACTTAATGTTAAAAGCATTATCTTATAGACAACCGTTGGGAGGAAAGGGAACATCGATGGCGATGGTGCAAATATCGACGCAAAAAAGCAAAAACGCAACGTTGTAACCCACAACTGTATGGGTTTTAAAAATGAGTAAGTACAGTATAATGTATACCACTTATTGTCTTTTACAACCAATACAGTTGTGAGTTACAATGTGAAGAAATTCGGTACTTCGGTGGCAAATAAAAACTTCCATGCGTTCCGTACCGAACGTTTAATAGAGAAGAAGAAGGGAACAGTAGGTACATAGACAAAGGAAGATAAGTAACATAGACTGCATAGACGAAACATAACAAATAAACACAGATAATACTATAAATCTAATGTTTCCAACACAATGTTTTCGATATAGTAATGACGTCACAGATCATGGCTGATGACGATAAATACTTGACGAATATGAAGGAAAATACTCTCTTCCAAGCACGCTATCTCCATGTACTAACAGGTATTTAGAGATTTATTCCAATGGAGTTGCCACAATATGCCGCCTGGGTCCGAACGACGCCATGTATATGAGTGACCTTGCCTGGAGTTATGTAAATATTAGCTGTACCCACAAATTCGTTCGCGTCCACTGAGAATTATTTATACGGGGTTTGTTGTCATTAGGGATACTAATGTATTTCAGAATTTTAAATTGCCTGTTTCAAATAATATGAGCATATTAAATAATTTGATGTTGTACAAATTCAGTAAAATATTTATTTTGATGATAGCTCGAGGGACCAAAAAATATGTTGGCTGAGACGGAAACGCTGTTTTTTTAAGTTAGTACATAAATTATAATCAATTCTGACGAACCGTTTTATTGTTAAAAGAAAATAGAATCTAAAGTAAATAGGAAGATAATGATTGATGGATCATGTATAAAGGACAAGTTACTTAGGGCCCATTACGCCGCTAACTAAGAAAGAAAAGAAGGAAAGCATTCCAAGATATCTTTCCCGTAAAAACAAGACAAATCTTATGGAGCTAAACTCCTAATATCGACGTAAGAAAGCGAAACGCTGTAACCCACAACTGTATTGGTAGTAAAACACAGTAAGTTCAGTGCTATAATATGTACATTGCTATACTTACTGCCTTTTTAAACCATTACAGTTGTGGGTTACAGCGTTTTCGTTTTCTTGCTTTGAATTATGTTTTATATAAGGCATTACAGAGTTCCGCTTTTTTTGAGCGTGTGGTATTATACTCTACTGTTACAGGTCCAATTAATGAAACATCAACAAATCGATGAAAATTACGTTAATTCATACAGCTCAAGCTAACCAGACAACGTTTAAAACAATCAAATTTCAACCCAGTCCTTTTAAAGTTATTAAATTAAAGATAAAAATTAAAAAATACCAGTATTTTAGCCAATTGAGTCAAAAAATTTATACGAACCTTTGATTGCAGTACAACTGGATCAGAAACTAGATCAGAGACAACCCTAACCAGAACTACAATAATGGTTTGACAAGTAAATGTACTAGCATAATTATTTCCATCATAAACATAGTTCTCAATGGCACAGGCCTCCGTAGTTTTACTATAAATCATACCAGACACCATTGTAAACCGACCTTCTGTATCAGCGGTGACCCGGCTTACCGCGGCAGACTCTTACACCGACAACAAAATACCTTTAACCGACATCTCAGGGAATGAATGGCGGCCTTTATCCATCTGTTTATAAAAGGAAAACAATTAATTAATTACCTTTAAAATCTATTCACAAAGGTGACTGGGTAGTTAAAAACATGATAATTTTGTTTGGTTTAAATAACTGATCAGTTAAAAGCTATTCAATTGACCCAGGGGTCCATTCTAAATCTCACGTCAGGTCTGAATCGGCCGTGAAATGTGATTTTGATTTTTGATTAACCTCTCTAATCGTTTCAGAAACTCGAAATGAATTCATAGAGGTTCTAAATTATCTTTTCTGTTTGCTCAGCAGGAAAATGGAAAGCCTTCAAGAAATCTGCCTTATGTATTTTTATAATTATAACTAATCGACAACCAATATTTTTTTTTATTAACATTTACACACACTAACTTAGTAGAAGCCTGTTTACTCTTGACTTGAAGACATCAACATTGTAATCGAACAATACCAACGTAGTCAATTTATTCCAGTCTTTCGCAATAAGTAATAAATAAAGAGGTAAAGCGCGTCATTCGTACCGGACGGATATTGTCAACGAAGGCCGATACCAGCCATGCGCCGGGACGTTCATGATTATTATAATACAATAATAATAATTTTAATTTTAATATTAATATTTTCTTTTGTTATTTTTTGTCATTCTTTCTTTGAACTTGTTACAGTACGCTAAATATCGCGTCACCACTATTTATACAGATAGCAGAAAAGTCACGTTAAGCGTCAGTAGTTACGCCACGGTGTAAATAGTAGTTCATTCGACAACAGAACCGCGAAATCCCTTTATCTAACACCGCGAATATATCCATGGTTTTCACTTCATTACTGAACTATCTTGTGGGTCATGTTTGGGGGATAAGTCATGGGATAAATAGGGTTCTCTTTTTTTGCTTATTTATAAGAAGGAAGAAACGAAAAGTTTTTGTGTTCCACGTTGTAAAATATGTAAGTGAATTTCTAACTAATTAAGATCAGAATCGATAAATGTCCCAGTAGCCTATTAAGGCTACAATTTTGAGTAAAAGATACTCTTCATTGTAGTCACAATGTTTTGTTATTGATCTGAATAAAAAATATTTTTAAGTTAATCATTAAAGGCCTAAGGATTAACACGTAAATATTGTACTTAAACTTGAGGGAATGATGATCTACGTTACAAGCTTCGGCTTAATTTAAGTCTTCAATCTATAACATATTGCAAAACAGTAAATACAAAAAGGAATATACGTAATTATTCTGTTTGTATGCATGTGACTGAACTCACTGAATTCTGTGGATTCACAAATGGTTTAGATTCACAAATCTGATAGAAAATGTTTTCCTTTTCAATTTACAGCTTAAAATCTGCCGAATCTGCTAATCCTTATCATAAATGTAGGTTTGTTTGTTACGCTTCCACGGCAAAACTACTCAATGGATTATCATGAAATTTTGTACACATATTCTTGGAAGTACTAAAAAGGACAGGATACTTTTTATTAAAAAAGGAATGATCTATGATATTTATTTAAGGGCTTCAACGCGAGCCATACGGCGGGTAGCAGCTAGTATGTTATAAAAGGGGTGTTTATTTGTCTTGCGTCATTTATCATATAGCTGCAATCTTTCTGCCCTCGTAAAATGATAAACATGAGTTACCAGAGCAAACGACCCTAAAAATTAAACCTTAAAACATGACGTAATAATTCCTCCCTGACCCGAGTAATCCAAAGAAGCGTCTAGTCTAGTTAATAAAGGCATCAATGCGGTGCGCGCGTCATTAAAAACCATTTTAGTATCATCTGAGAGGTTTTATTGGTTGGTCATAAATTTCCTTCGCTCCCGCAACACGATTCAACCAACTTCGACGATAGAATGGATCGTAAAACGCCGTGGTGTCGCGGGAGTGGGTATTCCAGGCATTTGCCGTCTGTATCCATTGGATTTAGTGATAGCATTAACAAAATCAATTATTTTAATGGTAAGAAACTAAAGTTTAAAGGAAAACAACGCTTATGATGTTCTTATTGCCGTATCAATAACGTTAAAAAATAAATAATGTTAAAAGAAAACCATAAGTGTCTAAATCAAGCTCTTATGAAGCTGTATCATGACACCTTATGTATACTTATACTACTTAGTGCTAAATAAAGCTGAAGAATTTGTTTGCTATAACTATTGGATATAGGTAAGATATCTAGCATTACGCTAAAGTTCTTCGTTAGCCTTATGATACTTAAGTAAGTCGTAAGAAAAAGCGCTGTAAAATTGTTTCATCCCCGTGCGCTGGGGTAATGACTAAAGTATACGTAAGTATACTGGTTTTTAGTCTAACAAAAGTATATACAACTCATTTATTTATATTCACTTTATTTAATATTTCTCTCTTATTAACAACTTAGGCATATTGGATCAAATAAATATGAAAATAGCTGTTAGAATTTAATTTGTTAATCAACATCGGCGAATTAGTATAAAACGGGGTGTGAAAGGATCTAAAGACACCTTTTTGACTTTTTTGGTGATAGGAATGTCCGTATTGTCTATAATGATATCATGGTCGTAGGATACCCTTATATTAATAAAATATGTAATATACCGACTGTCCTTATGAAGTTTTATTATTAGTACAGACGTTTGGTTACCCTTTCATAAGCTGTGCCACACTCTCGTTACAGTAAAAACTATTTTTATGAGGCAATCTATTCCGCCGATATTAGTGGATTACTCTAAAACTGTGCTATATAACCTTCATTCCTTTTACAGTTTCCGGGTTTTATTATCATAAATGTATGGAAAGTTTAACTATCATACTTCATAATTACCCTCTTTAATGATTGGATAGTTAAATCAATTACAATCGTAGTTTTTTTAATTATGGGTTAATGCTTGACTATAATCTCACCCAACCCAAGTGTCGGATGTTTTTAAACCGCCCGAAGGCCTCCGACTTAACTTGATAACTGCTATACTCATAGCAACCGGGACCGACAGCTTAACGTGCCTTCCGAAGCACGGAAACGCTGAAAAAAATTTTGCCACTAGCAGTCACCCATCCAGGTACCGACCGCGCCGGCAGTTGCTTAATTCTGTCGATCGCATACGACCGACGCGAGCCGCTGGGCTATGAGCACTTTAATAATAATATTTTTTATTATTTAATTGTAGCTTTTCATTCCTTATTTTAAATAATGCGTAAACTACCACACTGCTTCAGCGCCAATGAGAAGAAATGAATACCCAAATCAATCGTTAGATGTTAGACCTTTTAAAGACAAGAAAATCGACTGTCCAATTAGTTACTAGCGGTGACCCATCGAACCCTCTAGACTATTCGAAGTTGTTTAAGTCGCTAAGGGTCATGAACGATTACTAAGCTTCGAAAATCTTGTAGACTCCTTAGAGTTACAGTGGTCCTGCTTAAACGAGGTCATTCGGAAATCGTTAATGTTTGTCATATCCGATTTATGCACGCCATCTGTTTTTTAATCTTTGTTTTATATAGGGGTTCTTTCATAGTAATATATGCACTTAAATTCTACGGATTAGCTGACAACTCGTCACGCGAAATAAGTTGTATTTGGTCACACTTCATTTGTTGAGACAATTAGTTTCTTTTCGTCACGGCCCCTTTGACATGTTAATTAGGGTTACCTCTTGTTGAAAGCTTTTATTTTACTTGCAATTTATGTATGTAACTACCTATAATCACTAAATTAGCATGGCGCAGTGCGGCACAATAGTTACCATTACAAACCACCCTTTGAAGGGTCCCGAGTTGGACTCCCAACTCGCAGAAATTTGAATAAGTTCATTTATCTTTGCGTGTTGTCCATAGCACACAAAGCGATCCTAAGCGATCGACCGAGTTTAGTAACTACGAGCGTGGTCAATAGCAGGATGGGTGAAGGTTAGAAGCAAAAATGTTTCTGGAGCGTTTCCGTGTTTTAGAAGAATAAAATCAGTCACTAATTAAATCAGCGTGGTGCTGTAAGTACTCGGCTTTCTCAGTGATGGGGATAGACTCAACTTCTGGGTCATTAATGTATTGAAAGAAATATAGAAAGTCCTAATATAAGAATATTGAACGTGTTTTTCATGGCTTATTAGTGAAGACTAAAGGATGATATTTGCGACGCTGGATTATATTAGATGGATTATATCTTGTATTTCCTGGAGGTTTACGATGATAGTAAAGAGACTATCATCTGACGGGGTTGATAGGTGCTTCGCAATGTACGCGATATTTTCGCCAAAATTATAACTAATACGTATGACCTTAGTCGCTAGGAATCCCACATAAAAATTAAAGTTGCCTCAGACAGGTGAAGCACCTTTTTAGGTACGAGAACGGTTCAACTGGGAATAACATTATTATTATGCTGGAATATAAAGACCAGATTACAGTATCTGTTCGGTATAAAAGTTACATTGCACGGGGGGTCCAGAAAACACGTAGATTTCCCAACAGATTCAAGCAAATGACCCGTGATTTAGTACATTTCTGTTAAGGAACCGTCTGATTGCAAGCGAAGCGAAGTCATAATTTATATTAAACTGCATCTAAGTTACACGAGTCATTTATTTTGTTATACATTCTTCTGTCTTCTATCCTAGACTATGAGGGTCCGTTTTGTCAGGCGAGCCTATGAAATGTTCGTTTATTTCTTCTTCGTCAATCTATATTGCATAGTTATTAACCATGCGAAATACTTTCTTTTCGTATTGGTTTTTTCTCAAACTCGGTACAAATTTTCAATCCCTATTTCACACCTCTCAGTCAAATTTAACAAGTTCCTTTCGTTTTTCTGTTATAAAATTATTTATATTCTATATTCACTAAATAAACTTTAACATTTTGTTTCAAACTCCCTCCCAACTCATGGCTTGAGCATTTCTGTCTTTATCCAATTTCAATAATATTAAATTTGTACTTGATTGGTTCTGAATTGTCGCCGAATCAATTTACATTATAATGAATTTCAAACGTAAAACCAATTATATCTTGACAGTTGATCCTGTAGCCCAGTAGATAAGGGCCTTCATTGTCACGTAACAGAAGTAAATGTGTGTTTCTGAGTCGTGGTTATCATAACAGGATTGGACATTTGGAGAGATGAAAGAGAGGATTAGAGAGAATACAAGTTCAGAGGTATGAATGTGTGGCCATTTGTTTGGCCTCTCTCTTGGAAGGAACAAGAGTTCCTTCTTTCCCAGTCATGCATTGGTGATTGGTGATAATTGATCACCTTCCATCAGGTTATTTGTTAGTTCGATTGTGCTTTACATAAGAAATATGTTTGACTTTTGAAGTAATTTTTTGGCAAGATTGATACTCAATGGCCCACGGCATGAGATTCAATTTCCAAAATTACTTCACTACGAGTACAAGGTAAATTGCAGTTCCCTTAAATTAGTGAACGTTTCATCAAGTTTTATTATTTTCTTCCTGACAATGTTTAACAAATTAGATCGCCTTAATCAAATCAAGGGCCAATTTTAATATTCACCGTTTACATAATGAAGTATGTTTGATTGATGTTCTAACACCGTATACAAAGTTGAGTAAACTCCTCATCCCAACACCACAGTGTAAGAACATTCAGTAGCACTATGTCAGACGAAAAACAAAAATGTTTAATTTTAACGAGCAAATATCAGATTCTCTGGACGGTTCACACCATGAAGTCACTAAGTTAATTTTCTTGATTTTAAGCTATTTATCATAAAATATTTTTTTTTACTTAGAAACGTTATCCAATGAACGTATAAACACTAAAATAAACACGTAACGATGCCATTTATAACATACTAATCATCAATAGTCATTCTGTCACGTGTTGTGTGATTCCGTTCGCCTATACAATCTATAAATCTCAATACTTTGGCCGATTGCATGAGTTTATTAGACTATAATAATGCTTTAAAACAAAATTAATTTATAAACTCTCCTGGCTTATCGACAACGCCGGCTTTTTAATTAAACCCCGTTGATTTATTGGTTGTCAACGATATTGTCGTGTGGGTACTGTGTTCTGTTTCCAGGTCAAGTGTCATGTCGCACGTTTTATTAATATTATCGATAATGTAAAGTGATGGGAGTTTATGCAGACGCGGTTTAGTCTTTACTAATAACAAATTGTTAGTCTCATATTTGTACATTGGATTGGTTTCAGCAATTTTGACTCTAATTTTGCTATCGATAGAGGCCAGTATGCCTTTTATGGAGTTTTTAAGTAACTAGCTGACAATCGAGCTAAATCATGTTAAGTGGTTAACTTCATCCATAGACATCAGTAACACTAAGGGCAGCAGTGATGCGTTGCCGGACAAGATAGAAGAAGTAGAAAAAAAGGGTAAAGTAATTGTTTCTCTTTTTGTTCGTCACGTGGAAATTATTGGACCGCTTAACCGAGGTCACTCTAAATTCATTAAGGCTTGATTAAATTTTGGACGCAGGTAAAATATAAATATAGTTTGATTGAAATGATGCGATGACAAATTGCTGCTACAGAATATGATTCATTCAGGATAAGTCATGAAAGTTGGGGAGCGATACCATACGAAATGGAACGAAATAAAAATATATTTTAACTTCGTTGTTACATACAATTTTCGATCGTCAAACTAACATTGCTTTAACATATCACATGGCTTAAGGTGCCCTTCGTAGCACGGAAACGCTCAAAAAATGTGCGTCGATAGCAATCACAAACGGTCATCAACTGAATGACAACGTTGTCGTCTTTTAAAACTTTTATTATCGCGCTATGAATTTTAAATGCCACGTGTTATTTCGACCCAGTTACATGGATAACAGGGAGTTTGTTACTCCAGTTTTATATTAAAACTTGCTTAAACTATTCTACATGCATGTCACGTACTATTTTTGTAAGCTTATTTTAAAAAAGCACATTTACCAGCGAAAAATATCAAGTACTATCACTTTAAATATACCCTACAGATCTATACTATAATTCTTCTTTTCGTGTGTATATCATTGAACTTTTAATATTTGCACTGATATTGATGAATTTTTGGGTGTTGATTTATGATGATTTAGATTCACATTTCGATCCAAAAGAAAAAGTTGTTTATTTTAAGGTCTATCATTATAACTGCCAAACCCGATTATACATAACATAAGGGAGAATCGTTGCATTATTTTTTTTATATTACCATATCTTTTCCAGTTGTCAACAAATTACCATTTTTTCAATTGATGATATTCACGAGCATTGTATAATTTTGCAAACAGGTACTCACGATTTCTGTATAAATTTATATTTTATGTTCAAACGGGTACTCACGATTTTTTAATAAATTTGTATTCTATGTGCATACCTGTTTGCAGTTAAAATTATTAATGCATTATCCATCAAAAACGTACCTACTAAAACCTTTATCACAATTAACTATGAAAACTAATGATAACACAAACTCGCATGTAAAACTTTGTCCCATAATTTCCACGTACGTTTTATTAGTTGGACGGCAATTTGAAGAACTAATATGCAACAACTTGGTCGAACTAGGTGTTACTACAGCTTAACTTGCAGCGGACATTTCGTAATTTGATAGTGCATAAATAACTATGCGAGAGGCTTAGCGACAACAAAGTTATGCACTTGCAGCACAACTAATTTCTGTAGGAGACAAACTTCGTATATAAATTCTTATGCGTACAGCAGATATCAATGATGCTATTTGAGTCAACAATTCGCCGTGTACCAGCTGAGAGCTAGTACCTATTGTATTAAAAAAATATATTATATGTAATAAAAATTATTTTAATTGTTAGAGTGCATAATTTTACGAATTAGAGTATTAGAGTGCCTAATTTTTTTCGTCGTTTTTTTTACGAAATGTATTTTTTTATATACACGAAAGAAGTATGACTTTTCATAGTTATTTTCAGCCGTTATTTTTTTAAGCAAGAGAGTGTTACGAGAGCGTTGTAACAGAACAATTAAATACTTAAAAAGTCTCAAAATAATTCAACAGATACCACCAATTATAATTTTACTGAAATGTTATTACGAGTACTTTATTATGTGTAGATAAAGTTCGACAAAATTATCACAAAATTTCTCATTGATTTCCTTAAATGTATTATAGGTTTTTTTTTAGCTGTACAGCGATTTTTAAGTACTTCATCACTAATATTACGTCACTACGAAAAAAAAAATCAAGTTGAACCATTCCATTACCCGTAACAACTTTCAACAAACTTTCCAAAACTACATTAATCCAAAGACTTTTCCAACTGACCGTTGCGTTAACGAGTTACTTTACCGATTTCTGGTAAATATTTCTCTTACGTAACTTCTTACGAAGCTATCAATACTCCTGAATCAGGTGGATTACCCGCACGTGGTCAGTCGCTGCAAACAAAGTTTTGGACTCAATCTTCCAACCTTACAAAGTAAATGAGTTATGTAGGAAATAAGATTTTTTCATTTGTTACAAATAAGCTATAAGCTAATAACTGTTTATAAAGTATAATCAATTTTCGAAAGGAGCAACGATCAATAGTAGCGTAATATTTCTTCAGGCTTTTTAGGCTTTAGAGGGCACGTTGAGCCATCTTCAGTGCTTATATAAAATTTACGGTTTAAAACGCTGAAAATGCACATACGTGTTTTTGATTTATGCATCATACATATGAATACATCTGTGTTATTACTAGTTACAATTAAATATTTAAGCCAAAAGATTTTTATTTACGATACAAAGTTTTTTTTCATTGATTGCTTTTAATAAATGCTAGGTAATTCACGAGATATTTTTTTATTTTTATTAAAGTACGAAATTTACTTTGATATTTTCAACTACTTTTTTTAACGTAGAGGTTGAATTTCCCAAGAACCTTTTAGCTTGATTAGGTTATAAAAGAAACTTATTATCGAAATTTGGTAGTTTCAAGTCTGCGTTGATAAAACCGTCACGTAAAAACAGCCTTCTTCTTAATTATTAGTAAAGATAATTTAACCGTGCCTGTTATTTTTATAAGTGAACTATGTTACCAAAATAAGAGTCAGCGCCATTAACCAAGATTATTTCGTTATTATTGTTTATGGTTCCAGCGTTGAGGATAAATTCCCTCGCAGATTAAGTAGATTTAGTAATCTC
>DWJN01004967.1:0-11903 GCA_018248895.1 Carystus phorcus
TTCAATAACCCGCCAAAACGTCAATATGACCATCATGGCGTCTTCTGCCTCCGGTGACGTCACACGCAAGTAAGATAAAAAATGAAGCCATAGTCGGCGGATGACAGTTCCTTGCGTGTGACGTCATCGTAGACCCGACGCAAACTGGACCGTTTTGAGTCACGTGACCGACGTATAAAAAAGTATATATTTAATTTTCGATTTTTGGATAAACTAATAGTTATTTGCAAGTTATTTAACTGCAGAACGTTTTTATACTTCATATTGGTCAGAACTGTTTATAACAAACTCTTTATTTGCAATACTGTCAAATGATTGAGTCGCGCATACTCGAGGCTTTGACCAGGCGCGTGCGGCACTCTGACATGTATCTATAAAGGCCTTCCTCATTGAGTTGCAGAACATGGATGCAAGGAGTTCAGGTGCAAGCAGCGCGAGTTCTGTGTCAGCGCTGACCTGATGTGCGATGGAGTGGACCATTGTGCTGACGGCTCCGACGAGGACACCGCCATGCTTTGTCCCGGTAATTGATACCTCCTTTACCTTACCTTACCTCCTTCCTTACCTTACCTCCATTAAAACCGAGGACTAGCTCGTGTGGATTACATGGTACTTAAGGACTAGAAGTAGTATAGTTAAAATTTTGCTCTGCTGACTTAAAATGTACTCCTTCTACTTAAAATGTACTTCTGCTACTGAAAATGAGTTCGGATAAGGATTAAATTTTGAAGTTAAAGATTTTCTTAACCAGAATTATTGTCTATGTTGTGTTCAGTCGGCAGTGCAATTAAAATAATTTCAATGTTTAGAAACACCAAAATGATAATTTAAATCATAGCATCTATCGTATAATGAAGTTAGAGTTTTAATGCTGTTTTTTATATGAGAAAACTATGTTAAATTGAATTTATAATCAATTGTAATAAAATCAAAATTTGTAGAAAATTAGGAGGTATTGACACTAACGATGCATCGTCCATAAGATCATAATGGGTAATTGGTTTAACGATACTGATGCTCCAGAGAATGGCGGTAGTGGTGCGAACGGTGCGTGGGTAGCAGTGGCGGCCGGCGCCGGCGCGCTGGTGGCGGTGGCGGGTCTGCTCGCCATCTGCTGCTACTGCAGGAAACGAGCTCCTCACCGACGCACACATCTACACTGTTAGTATTACTATTATAGTATTAGTATTATATTGCCAGTATTAGTATTACATTGTTAGTATTAGTATTGCATTGTTTGTATTACTATTATATTATTTGTATTATTATGTTACACTGTTTGTAGTAATTTCATTACGTATCTCGTAAACTTGTCTCGGGTCCAAGATGTAAGTGGACCCGGTTTTTGGTAGGCTTGCGTGGGGACAGAGGTCCCACATGTAGAAGCCCGTTTGAGACACTACAGTTATAATGTAATGCCATTATCGACTGCACAATTTGATACATCCAAAAGTGGTCCCCACCGTGTTTATTCGCTATTATTTTTAAGTCATTAATATTACTACATGTATTGTCTTTCTGTAAAGCCCGCGACACAAGTCGTCCGTTAAAGGTATAGAAAATGATTTCTATTTCTCAATTCACATCAATATCCAATGCAATTTCTTAATGTTTTAATCCGTATTTCTCTGAAACCCACCGTATAGTTAGCCAGTGGCGCACGTAATGAACCACGGATAAGGAATCCTTTATTCCGAACTTCATTTAAATATTTGAAGTCACTCAGCGTACTTCAGAATGGAAGTGAATTATTATTTTCTGCTCTGCATACTGCTGGCACATTAAAATTTCTACGAGATTCCTAATGTTTCATAAAACAGTCCGTTACCAAATTATGTTTTAGCGAAACGATGATTTTTAATCAGATGCGAACGTCTTGAGTAATTTTCAACAGAACAGACTTTTGTATTTGTACTAATAAATACTTTTGTCATGATTAAAATTTCTTTTGAAGTTATAATGTTATGGTTTTAAATGTATATATTGTATGTACATACGTATATATTTACTAATCCTTTCTTGTTTTTATTAACTGACTTTAAAATAGGAGAAGGTTCTTAAAATTCATTTGTTCCACTTGGATATTTCTTTTTTATTTGAAAACTGGCGCTTGTCCACTTGTACGTGTGTACTTTGTGACTATGAGTAAGGATTCGGAATATTTAATACGGCGTATTTAATTTAAGCCCATTTTTTGTTCTGTGATTTTTTTTAACTATAGTTCCGCAAAATCAGTAACCAGATATGTCGCTCCCTTCTGAGCCAAGAACTTACTGAGGCAATACCTATCGTTTTCGAAAGACTATTCACATATTATATTGGACATTCATGTGCAATTGTAAATGCTTATATTTACTTATGTCTTTATTGGGCTATAATATGCAAAGAAGAATGAAGAAGTTATATAATTAATAGCTGTTGTAAAAATGTTCCTAAAGACCTTTGAAAATAAAGAAACTTAAAGTGAATCTGGCTTAGCTGCCGCGTTTATAGAGCCTATAAGCGAAAAATCATTTTATTAACAGCGTTTAACTATGGATAATAAAACTTAATTGATTATGTTAATAGAAACTTAATTGAATAAATTTTAATAGTCTTAATAACCCTACAGAAATCTCCATCGTAAAAGTACTCGTCTTTAAATATTAGCAAACGGTCTTACTTCGCTTCTTAAAACCTATGTCTTGGAACACACACCTAAGAAGGTGCTTCATCTATGTTATATTTTATGAACTCTTTAGAAAAATTACTACACTTAAGGATATTACGTATAAAAAAGTTTATATGAGTGTAAAAGTTTACCTGATTTACTTGGAAATTGGATAAAGAATACCCTTCTCTTAAAAGTTCTATATTTTCATAGACAAAGTAACGTTCACCAGCCATTATTAAAGCAGTACTATATTCGCTTTAATAATTGCTTTAATTTATTTTGTCGTATAAAAATGAAGTATCATTCAAAATTTTGCGAATATTTTGATGAAAAATTCAATTAATTTTACAAATAAATTGACCATTTTTGCTTATTTACAATGCAATAATACAAATTTCACATATCTGTTAACTGTAAAAGCCATACTCGTATTTACAAAGCGTAATTTAACAATGAAATCATTATTTTAATTAGCAGTTCGTTTGACGTTACAGTGAAGTAATTTCATGTGAAATATGATCATTTGGCGAAGAGGTTCAATAATTGATATATAAATTAATAACAATCTACTAGCGTGACCTATAATCATGAACAGACTAAAAATATGTCAACCGATACATTTGCGTTATTTGAAATCCGAAGCTCTCGATATATTTCCCTAAAGACTAGGTCGAAATGTCTCAACAAAAACTTTGCCAGCAATTCCGGCAATGAATAGGTCATGTTAGCTTGGTTTGGAGTAAAGTATTCAAAGATTAAATAATAAAAGACATACGCAGAATTGAAATTTGAGTAACTGGATCGTGATATAGTAACTAACGGACAAACGAACAGACGAGACACCTGATGGCAAATGGTCAATGGCGCCTATAGCCATTAGCAACACGTCGGCTAAGAAGAGAAGAATAAATTAAAAGTAAGAAACTTTTTAAAAACAAGCTTTTATTTAAATTCCCTAAAAAGAATAAAATAAACTTTTACTATCAACATATAACGTCATTACATAATTTATATAATATAAAAGCTTGTCGAATCTTTTGTTATTAATCCTTTGTATGATATTAGATTTGCAATAAAATAATATTGCAATTCTATCTTTCAAGTTGGATCAAACTGCACACGGTGTGCAAAATTTGATTAAAATCGGTTAAATAGTTTAACAGTCCATCTTGGACAAACACCGTGACTTATATATACATTAAGATAATATTTTTTTGTCCGTCAACATTATACTGAGAAATAACAAAACTATACAATTAATGTAATTAACAAATTGAGTTTTCATTACGTAAATTATAACCGTTATGCATGAGTATCATCCACGCCTTACAGTCAAAGAAAACAACTGTTTGTTACTTCTGTAAGTCGGCTCACTAAAGCTAACCTTCATAGTACTCGGGTCATTATAAATACTGATGAATAACTATATGAACGACCCGTGCGGCGTGGTCATCACGCCGCGCCGTTCGATGGGTCCTGGGATCAATTCCCAGCGAGGCCGAAATTTAAATGATGAGTTTAAATTTCTGTTCTCGGTCTGGTTGTGTGTGTAATTGTCTTTCTGTGTTGTCCATGACACCCACGACACGGGGTATCCTAGTGTGGGGCTATGAGTGGCGTTATTAATTCTCTTACAACACTGTACACATATAATGTAGTACAGGATAAAGTAAAAATATTCTATATTTTATTCCAATTTATTCACCCTTAAAACTTGATTTCATCTAAAAAGAAACAAAACTTTTTAAAGACCTTCTAATTAAGTAACTTAAAAAACGACGCTTTGTTTTCTTTATTGCCTTCCGTTTAAATTAAGTGTTACCAAAAATAATTAAATCAAGGTAATAAAACGTTATCCCTCGGGTAATAAAATTGGAGATAAATAAAGCGCTCGCCTATTTAACTTTAAATATATTTACAGGTCTCTACTGAGTTACCACGACTTCTTCGTAATCAAATCCACAAACAGCATTTCCCAATATTCTTCCTAATATTTTACCTGTCTAACTTGGGATAAAGTTGGTAAACAATAAAACTAATATGTGACTTTTCTTGCTAGACTATTCAATGAGGAATGAGGATGGAATACTGACATCGACATGAACCGAGTGTGTCTGAATAGATGGCCAAATGGCTAAATAAACTGGCAGATAGTACTCTCAATATTTATTTATTCATACATCTTCTTATCTTAATATACATAAAGCACGTATCACGGTACCTGTACGCGATGGATTCCTAAACTACTTTATCGTTTTTCATCCGTGTCCAGTTAATTTACAATTAATTTTGTACACCCTGTCCAGTTTGATCCAACTTAAAAGATAGGATAGATTATACCTCAATATATAGTCGCAAAATTATTTTATTGCAAATTATTAGTTTAATATCTCACAAAGAATTAGTTCCATAAGATTCTAACAGACGGCGGAGTAAGTCTGCTAAATTGAGTATGTAAACCTTAGGTAAAGCAACACGTGGCCCGGTCTGTTAAGTTATATTGTAACAGAACAACTGGGTCAACTAGTAGGTATATAAAAAACAATGCTCATCATTTACCAACACGTAGATAATGAGGTCGTGTGTTGTTTTGCATGAAACATTATACTTACATCCTGCATTACATCAAATGTTACGAGTCACTCTGGAAGGCAAATTTTTTTACGACATATGAAACTTTACCTAACCAGGAAGTATCTTGAGAAATTTATGACATAATAAAGTGTAATATAACGCAGTAATGTCACTGCGCTGCTGTCATTTGTTGTTGAGGATACACACATAAATAAAAAGTTGCGCACCTATTCTTATTTTCTCACTAAATCCCCGCTGGCGTGACAAAAATACGTAGCGCAATAACTTACTAACAAACTACATAATTCTTTGTCAGTTGTCTTCGGTGGAGATAACATTACTGTTATAAGAAAATTCTTACATTTATCAACAGTATTAAATTATTTTGACCAATAACAAAGTCAAAAGCTTATACAATAATAGGTAGTTTAAAACTTGTTAATCCCAAAAGCTTAAGATTTTTTTCTAAGTATGTTTCCAAACTAATTCCAAACATTTTAAAAGACCAAATTACTTATCTCACTTCACGGTCACAAAGGCAAACCTAATATCATCTTGTTCATTTACAATCCGCTAAAATTGCTTAAGCGCTTCCATACTTCGGAGGGCACATTAAGCTGTCAGCCATTCCTTAATTGGGTTGGCCACCACCAATTTAAATTTTAGTAAGAGGTGCATGGTGGAGTAATTTCTAAGCTTTCTTAAATAATAAGGAAAGAACCGTTCCTTGTAGTGGGCTGTTGATTATCTGTCGCCAATATCCTATGGAAGACCCGTCTTCCAGAAACGTAATTTTGCAGACCATCTAACAGCGCAAAGTAGCATACCTGGATCATGTACTTAGGCACACTAAATACGAGCTCTTGCAACTCATAATGATGGGAAAAGTCTTTGGAAAAAGAGAACCTGGCCGTAGAAGAAAGTCTTGGCTATGAAACATCTGAGAGTGGACAGGTATCTCGAGTGCCGCTGAATTGAACTAAAAATAAGAGGAAATACACAGAGCTGAGGAAATACGCAGAGCTGAGGAAATAGGCAGAGCTGACTGCCAACCTTCGTTAAACGGAGAGGCACTACAAGAAGAAGAAGAAGAATATCCTATGAAATTTTAAATACTTCGCAAAATTATATGTTTATAACTAATCAGTCAATTTTCTCTTTTATATTAATACCCACTAGTTATACTGTAACCTGAAAAATCTCATGTAAAACAAACATCGAAATCAGTCCAACAGTTTAGGAGGAGTTCAGTGACACGCTCAAAACCAGACGAATTTTATACATTAAAATATAAAGTTTCTTCCTTTGCTCACTTGCTCATTAATTAAAAAGTTAACGAACAAGTACCTTTTTGTAACGTTAATTATTACTATTTTGAAGCTTTTAACTTTTGAATTTCGAATACACAAATGTTACCGTTAACGAATTTAATTAAAGCTTGTTTCAACAATCTATCCAACCAGAATTTCTGCATAATTAGATACTGCATAAGTAATAGAATATTTCTGATAAGATAAAATAAGATTTCTCATAAGATATTTCTGCATGAGGAGATAAAAACTTCATAACAAATTGTGACTTTCGACAGTTGTTAAGCAACTGACTGAAAGATAATGGGTAGGATATAAAATCAGTTGTAAGTTTTCTAGGTTTTACTACATGTTTGTGCTGCATTTTAATGATGTCTATGAATTTTACAATATGCACTATGATTTGAATCAAAGACGTGCCGACAGCCAGTAAACTCATTTTGCGCTGAACATATAATACTCAGACAACACAATGAGGACAATGAATATACGATGCATAGACTCAACATCGCTATTAAAAACTTCGGAAATGTCTAACCCATAACATATATCTAACTCGGAAAATATGTTCCGCACAATTAATCTAGACTTATTCGGCTGCCTAAGAAACACATATAAAGCTTCATAGCACACAATATTGCAGAAGCCAAAGAGATTATGTTGGGTAGATACAATAATTATTAATATGTTCCGTGTTCCCGCTGGGTTTTTATTAAACCGCAATCTCGGTCAGCCGAATTATACCACACCGCGTAATCTACGCATTAACAGCCTCGTTAACTTTCATTGTATACAATTTTGTTTCACATAATAGGCAATATCGGCATTTATAAAGATAATATTAATAATGTTTAGCCATCGGGTTATATTTCCGTAGCAAACACATTAAAATTGGTGGTGGGACATAATAACAACGTTGTGCGTTGGCATAAATTGTGTGATATGATTTTGTTTCTGAAACTTTAAATTTTTCAAGTAGAATTCAATGTATCTAGCTGAGAACCTCTAGGTACATTCACATGTATGGACATTGGTGGTGTCGTGGAGTGCCTTTTATTATCTATAGACTCTTCGGCTCACTCAATTCGACTTTCTCAGTTTTCTTCAATACACATTGATGCTAGGCTTACTGGACAATTTCGGAAACTCTCATGCCACCGAAAACCCTTCAATAGAATTTAAAAAGCGTTATCTGCGATAACCTAAATCAATTATTAATAGTCGGTGGTTAAAAACAGCTTCGAAGACACTTTTGCGATGCGATGAAATGAGATTGTAATTGGGAACTATAATCACCTTGACTATTAAGAAAGTAATGAATAATCTGGACATTCGCCGGCTCTTTAAGTAATCGTAATTAACACAATAACACTACTTTATTATAACTTTAAACGAATATTTGAGTTCCAATGTAATTTTGCTTAGCTGCTAATGCGGTCTAATTATTTGGAATCCTACTTAAATGGGCGTATTCCTGTACCGTATAATGGGGAAGGAAATCCATTACTAGAATCCGGAGTTTCAAAACCAGAGTCTAAGGGAGTTGATAAGAGTAATATAGTAGTTGTCCATTAGGTGCCTTAGTAAAAAGCTTTGTAATCTTCTTCTTCTTTATATATAAAAATCAATGTTTGTCTGTACGTCTTTTATAGACTCTGAAATGGCAGAAGATAGAGCATTGATGTCTTTAGAAAATTTGTTCAGAATTCTCTGATAAATGTTTTGGTATCAAAATTATATCGATCGGACACATGGTTAATGAGTTACAGACGAAAATGTTTAATTTTACTGATTGATTGGACACATGCTTAATATATGCTAGCTACATAAGCATGTATAGCTAGAATGTAATAAATAATTTGTAATTTCAAGAAGCAGGCCTATCGCTTCTCGGCAGCGCACTAATAACGCCCTCTAGTGTTGCAAGTGTCCATGGGCTATAGTGCCCACTTTCCATCAGATGACCTGTCTGTTCCCTGACCAGCTAAATGCATGAACAAAAATATTTTTATTTTATTGGTATATGATATTGAGATTTCGTTGTTGGTAGTGATTCAGCCTGTTAACCGAGAGGTCTAGGGTTCAATACGTAGCAGATCAGACATTTTTGTGACAGATAAATGTTTGTTATCGGATCATGTATTCAAAAAAAGGAGGTTCTCAATTCATTAGTTTTTTATGTATATAAAGTGAAATATTTCTCATATTTTAATACAGGAGTCAACATTCATTTACTTTTTTTTCTTTGCTTTCCTTACTTAAGAAACTTGAAGTTAATACTAAAATTTCCTATCATTTTGCTACTCATAATTACGAACTGAAAAACATTCACAAAATCTGTGAAAATCTTTAGAATTATTCAGATACAGCTTAACATTTTCAGTTGGGCTAATTCCATTAGTTTCTTTAATGCATCCGAAACGAGATTTTGGGTTAAAATACCTTTTTCATGAACGTCCGTAGTTGATTGACGTACATTCACAGAGGTCGGCCCTTTCAACTCTTTCATCAATCCTCCTCAACGTGCTGTTTTCATTCCCAATATCACGAAGCTGGACAAGTAATAACGACATTTTACCCGTTGCGTGTTTTAAGTTTCTCTTTAAGCTTAGCTATTGAATAATAATTGTTATTTTATATTATGTTAAGATAACCAATCTATGTTATATTTTAGAATTGTTAAAATGAATTTATTATTAACATTGCTAAAAATATTAATTTTATAAATAATTGACATAATTACGATATAAAGGAAATGAGAAATAAATGTAACTTAATATAATATGTAAAATCTATGACATTGCGACGCCCTAGCAGGGTTTCATTCTCAGACTGTCAATAATTTTAAGACCTTAATGTAACGAACCATGATGCAATAAAGATTACTTACTTAATGTTAGTTAGCTATAAGCCAGTAATAAGTAAGCAATAAACCCTATTATTACTTGATAAAGAAATTAATTTCTACATAACATAAGCAGAATGTAATCAGTTTTGCTTTGCTATTATATCAAAACCTCTAAATTCGTATTTATTTTATGAACGTCGCTTGTTATATGTAAAAAAATCGGTTGTCTGTAAAGTCGGTTTACTGGCGATAGTTAAACGTGACAACGTCATAAGAAAATACTGATGGAATGCTTGCATTTTTCAAAAGAAAATTTTAATTATATTTGTTTGATACATAATTTTTATGGATATAGAGAAGGAGGTAAATGGAAATCACAATGGAATTGATTAAGTTGCATTTATTTGTAGGCATAAATACAATTATATTAATTAATTTTTTAATGGAACGCCTCAGAGCGAGGTAACGCCGCATCAGTCACGTTTTTTCGATCGAATTATAAGACGTTGTCACGTCAATGTCTAATATAATGGATCAGTTAACCAGAACTATCAAATTTTACTCGGAATCGTTTATCAAATCCGATTTCGTTTCCTGATTTATTACTGTCTAATCAATGTTTTTGAAACATAAAAATAATTGGACGTTGCTTCGAAGTTAACATGCGCGTTAGTTCAACAATATATTGATAAGTATTTCAGAAATCCGTGGATAGTCGATTTCCTATTGAATGTACTGATATGCTCTTCACTAAAATGCCTTCAAGTAAAAGCAAAAAAGAGTAAAGTTAGTATGTATCTACGTTTTATTTAATTCCTTTCACACGGCTCCACGTTTTTTGTAATCACATGTGGAGCAGATCTGAATATCTTTCAATATATATTCACATAAACTGATAATGTGTTTTTTGAGCAATGAGATTAAAGTAATCTATACTAATATTACAAAGCTGAAGAGTTTGTTTGAACGCACAAATCTCAAGAACTACTGGTTTGAATTGAAAAAATCTTTTTGTGTTGTATAGTACAGTTACCGAGGAAGGCTATAGGCTACATAACATTACGCTACGACCAATTGGAGCTGAGCATTGATGAGACATGATACAAAGACGGGGCAAATGTTCCGAGGTGATACGAAGTTAACATAATAAAGTGAAGCCAGACGGGCCAGTAACGCAACATAATCATATCGGGCTGACATCCGAGAAGCGATAAGTAGGTTATTAGAATGTATACGAGCGGTATAAAGACCTTTGAATTCTTGTGGTCATATTGAGGCGCCATTGAAGGACGAACCTCAAACAGGAATACGACAAAATTAAAACACTTCGTGAAATTAACACTAATACGTTACTTTTGAATGTAGCTTTATGCTTGATAATATTTACATTGGAGGAATATCTCAATACATTATGTACGACGTTTTTTGATTCTATTACCGTTTCAGAAACGGCTAAAGGATTAAATGATGTTGAATATTAAATGAATTATTATTATATATGTGAATGTAAGCTTGTTTACTACGCTTTAACGGAAAAACTACTCGACTGATAATCACGAAACTTTGTACACATATTGTCGGACTCATTAAAAAATCAGGATACTTTTTATTTGAATAATATGTAAAAAAAAGTAACGATCTTTGATGTTTATTTAAGGGTTTCAACGCGAACGATTTCGCGGGTAAAAGCTAGTGTTATATACATATAATGTTATATACTAGTGCTATTTTGCAACAATCCGCGAGCGAAATGTATAATTCATTTTTTTTATTTATACTCTTAAACATGCGTAGCACCTCCCTCAAACATGCAGTTACAATTAATAAAAGTATATACCAATGGGTATGCATACCACCAACACCTGCTTGTGTTCGAGATACCCAAATATCTTACGGAACCCTATTTTTTCCAAAATAAAATATAGCCTATGTCACTCGTGGATAATGTAGCTTTCGAACGGTGAAAGAATTTTAAAAATCTGTCCAGTAGTTTTAGACCCTATTTATTACAACCAAACAAACATACAAACAAAGTTTTCCTCTTTATAATATTAGTGTAGATTAAAAAAAACACCTACCTTTACACAAAAAGGACAACCTTTAAACTAACTTCTGATTAATGCTTCAACAATAAACCGGATGACTGGCCGAATCAGTTAACCCCCATCATAACTGATCCGCCCTTGACTGTCACCTTCATACAGTGAACAGTTCGCCGACCGCCATGGGAAAATTTACCATTAAACAGAGCCTCAATACAACGTGGGTCAATGCACCCTTGATACGGTATCAATTTGTAAACAAATGACACGTGATTACATCGTTGGGAGAACACTAAACGTGCATGCAATAGGACAGGTGCAAAACATCAGAAAAGTCAGGAAACTTTTACGCATGACACGACTGCAATTTAAAATGGACCCTGTTAAGCAGAAAAGATTCATCAGCATTTTTGTAATTTTGAGTAAATCTACCTTTTTGAAAATTGGCGGTGTCATGAAACATAACATGTACATTT
>DWJN01004968.1:0-11901 GCA_018248895.1 Carystus phorcus
ATACAAGCGTAATAAAGATATGGCACATTAATTGTTTACGTTTATATTGTCAATGTGAAGTAACGCTTTGACACATGGATTACGGACGAATTTCAACCGCTGACAGATCTCTAGTAATAATAAAAAGACAAAACAATGTCAAGCTAATGTACGTTATAATAAAATAACCAACTAAATATTCCAACTCCTTTTCTAAAATAGCTAACAATAACATCCTATCATTCAACTCTATTGTATAATCTGTTTAAAAAAACAAAACCCATTTTTAATAACAGTGGTGCCAACATAACCTTAAAGTAGGCGAGAAAAAATATAAACACGTCCATTAAATGGATGACTGCTTGGCAGGTGTTCGAAATTACATAACCCTTGTTTAATGTAAAGCCATAATATCGTGCTATTGCCTAACATATTAGGATAGTTCTTTTACCATTTACCTAAACATGGTAATGTAACGTTTAACATGAAAATATTGATGAAGATAATAGCGCGAAAGCTCGCCATTTTATCGTTATGATCAAATAATGATGTTGGTGGAATATACCTTGGTAGAATATGCTTTAAAATGTTAGTAAACAAAATGTATGCATTTTTAAACTTTTCTTTCGTTTTACACTTAGCAATAAACATTTTTTATACTTAGCTAGGCTAACTTTTTATCTGTTAACAAATAAATACCGAATTACAACTTACAGCCTTAAATAATGAAAAATATGATTTAATAATTAACTTATACCAAGATTTACTTTCATTATTTATAAAAATATATTTACAGTATTAATTTTAAAATTCGCAATTTCTTCTTATAACGAATTACAGCAATTTAGACTCTTCTCAACCGCTTATGGTTCTTTAAATATACCGAGGTACAAATAAACAACGCAATACAGCCAGTCCTATTAGTCTGCATTTTCTAATTTGCCGCTTAATAATTCGTTTTTTCTAACTACCAAAGGTCTGCAAAGGTCGTACTTAACTCGCAACCAATAAACTTAATGTGTGTTTAACCACAGATAAAGTAGACAATAATTCAGGAAGCTGCAGATTAAAAAACCACAATCAGAAGTTGATGGCATTTCGCTAGATTCTTCCTCGTTCACAATAACTTGGCTCATGCGTCAGTAATTTCTCTATTTAGGTAGAAAGTTGACCCGGCGACCCCTAATCTCTGGTATACAGCATCATCGTACACTAAGATAAATGATCTCGTAAGCCTGTGTTACAACTTTGCTAGATGGTTACAAGAATAAATCGGAAAGTCATATTTCGTGGCTGCATTTGGTAGGTGTGAGTTGTTGGAAAGTTGTCTTATTAAAATTTTATCGCTTATTTATTATTCCACCTTAAAACATATTAGTTTTTTGCCGCAATTTAAATTTTATACTCGAATTATCAAATTTAAGTCCTTAATAATTCCTAGTGTTTAGAGAAATCCAAGAATAAACAAGATTGTACTTAAGTATCTATATGATTTTTAATGGTATCTATATTACCTACAGGCGACAGCAAAAATTTAAATGAAGTACCTACATTTAATTACGAAATTTATTTAAATTGACAGTTATCTTGAGCCCAATGTAGTGTTTAGCAAAGCTAATGGGATTTTACATGAGCAAGTTAAAGATGAATGTTAAACATCTTCAGAAAGCCTCTTTTAGTTCCTTACAAAAATAACTTGACAAAAGCGCGTTTATTTGTGCGATTCGAAACGCGTCATCATTTCGTTATTGCGGCCGCCATTTTGGTATTTGCGCGCGCTCCCAACTGTCATTAGGCAGTGATGCCAACTTTGTGAAATTACAAGTTATGGTTCAACTATTAAATTACTGGTTCTTATAGAGTTACTATACGTAGCTGTGTTTTACTTAATTGTGTCTCTTATAACGCAATTTGACGCATGTGGCCTGTCTTTAGTAGAAAATAATTTCTACGGCTGAGGAATTTTAATGTGCACATTCTTCTTTAGACAAGCACTTCTATAAGCATTTCAAAAATCATTTGAATATTATTTTCGAATGCGCATTATCATAACTATTTCTTGGGCTAGAGTTTTCCCTTTATCTCAACGATATGAATAGTTATCTATAGGGCTTACTCGAGAATATTTTGAACTAAATCATAATAAAAAAAAATCACAGATGATTGAATTTGATAATAAGTAGGTATTAAAGGTACCTTCCTAACATGCAAACCATATACCTACTTGCTTACATCCGTTCCTCTTATATGTATAAGAATATATCTAATTCAATAACAACGCTATCATTATTTGTATGTTATAATTATTTATACAAGCCCTTAAATTAATATTTAAAATCATTACATATATATTTTTTTAAATAAAAAGTATCCTACGTCCTTTTTAATACCTGTAAGAATATCTGAACAAAGTTTCACGATAATCGTTTGAGTACCTACTTTTGGCGTGAAAGACAAACAAACTTACTTAAGGATTTGTTATAACCATAGAATATTTTCTTTTCAAATAAAACTCCAAATCCTTTTCGTCACCAAATTATTCTAAATAGATAATTTGAAATGTTTTTTAATATTTCAACAAGGAGAGTACCTAGTGTACTCTATTTACGACGCCATTTTATTTTTCGCATTCCGTAGCGCGACGGACAGCGTAACAATTTCAATGAGCAAAGTTGAGCCCGCCCGCGTCTGATGACCACAATCCCGGCGATATTGGAATACTTCGGCCGTCCATTATCGACGTACCTTCGCCGTGAATCAATGAATGAGATTTAGGGTTGCGTGCCGTCGTACCAACGAATAATCCGTCGGCTCGCGTGAGAACCCTACTGCCTTGTTACTATACAAAACTGACACTGATATTAATCTTATCTTAATATATATAAAGTATGTGTCACGGTCTTCACGGTGTTTATCTGCTATGGACTCCTAAACTACTTAACAGATTGTAATAAATTTTGCACATCGTGTCCAGTTTGATCCAACTTAAATGATAGGATAGGTTGCATCTCAATTTATAGTTGCAATATTATTTTATGGCAAATTATTTGTTTAATATCTTACAATGGATTAGTTCCATAAAATTTTAACAGATGGCGGTTTAAGGTAATTAGTCTGCTCAATAATTCAGTATGTACCTTAGTCACAGCAACGTGTGGCCGGGTCTGCTAGTAGGTACTAGATAGGTATATACCTAAAGTTCTCCTGTCCAAATGTTAGTTACCATATTCCTCCGAAATGGCTTGACCGATTTTTATGAAATTTGATTTGCATGTTCAGTAGGCCTGACAATCGGTTACTATCTTTCATAGCCCTAAGTGATAAGTCGTCCACCCGTAACATTTTTTTTTTAATTTTTTTTGGTCATTTTTATTTTGATTTTTTTTAAGTGACATTAAAAATACATACAACCCTAAATTTTCACTCTTCTATCACCAATCCTTATTTTTTAAGAATCATTTTTAGAAATTTCCCAGAAAGAAAAAAATAAAAAACGTTTGCCGGGTCAGCTAATAAGATTTATATTTAGACACTCGTAAAGTTATGAAATGATTAAATTGGCAGAACTATTAAAAATATTGTTACATTCAGTTTCACAAACGGTTTCATTTCCAAGAACGGCAAATATTAGACATCGCTTCAAAACAAGAGTTAGTGTCAAGAGATAGATAAATAAACTGTTTATTTTTATAAATCAACATTAAAGAAATACTCAAGAAGCAAACAATCTACATTTGCATATTAATTTCCCTCAATTCATATGACTGTAACAAAAACCCCTTAAGGTGATATATGGGGACAATAAGCGTCTAAATTATATGAATGCACCTACGTAAGCAGTCGAAGTTTCGGCCACATCGCATTATTTAATAAAAGGCCGACTGTATTTTATCTGAACAATGTATAGGCTCACGCAATAAATGCACTTCCTGTAGTTATCTACGTGAGTCACCGCCAGGTCATCTAGGTTCTTATTTAACCTACATTAAACCTTTAGGTATTTATTGAATCATACTGTCCGTGTGAATTTATTGCACACTGTTTTTATACATTGTATCTTAGCTACTTATAGCGGGTATAGTAGACACAAAGGGTCGAGGCAATATGATATCAAATACAGTCATTAAGGGTATTCACTCATCACCTAGTCGTGTAATGGTTCAGTTTTTAACATCCAGTATCCTAATGATGAAAAACAATTTTTGGATTAATTAGGTTGTAAGTTATTACTGCTAACTGATCCGCTTTTTCTCTTTTAGGGGTAAACTATAAATTTATAATACATAAAAAATATTAAAATGTAACAATATCAATAATTCTAAGTCTGTAAGAATTAGGTCCACATTGAGTTGAATTAGGTACACATAAAAATCATTCGCAATTTTTTTAAAAACATCTTGAAGTGACAAATAATCATAAGGTAAGTTTCCTTCGTGAAAACATGACACTGAAATGAAATACAGATGAAATTTAGGCTGTATTGAGGTGGCCTAGAATATAAACCCCAATCTTATGCTACCAGACCATTTTCGTAGGGAATCGTGTATTGTATTATCAATATTATTGTTGTCAATAATATTATGCTAATCGAGCCAGCTACCATTCTCTTGTTTCAATCATCCAACGCATCGTGTTCCAACTAGGGATTTAAGAGTCAATACAAGTTGATTTCCACACTTTTATTGGCTTTAAAGCATCGGTCTTGCCTTTATATGATGTCCACGCTTGTTTCTCAGGGACTAGTGACCCAAAAGCCACCATCAATCCACATTGGAGCAGCATTGAGTATGCTCTAGACCTTAGTGAAGAGATACCCAGACACGGTAGTAGTTTGAAAACGAGTGACCCAAAAACAATGGAGCTGAATAAAATCTAAGTAACACAAAGCTATAATCTAAAAACCGTGTGTCACAAACGAGTGATATCATAAAATCACTTAACACTAACGAGGTAAACATGCAGCACGTACAAACGCAGTCTAATTCGTTCAATGTCGCAGCGCGCATGCAATTTTAATAAAACACCTAAATATATATAAAAACTAGATATCTGTTGGTGCGTTTTCACTGACATTCGTGTCACGGTCGATGTACGGCCATGTGTGCGCCTAATGTTATCTCCTAGTGATGCGTGATACAAAGCGATATTTATGTAACGCTAAAATAGGTACGATCTTATTTTAATACTAGATGAACCAGCAAACGTTGTTTTGCCACAAAAATGGTTATAGTGGTTTAACCTAAAAAGCTAGACATATGCTATCGCGGACTTTTATTTAGAACTTTTTGAAGGGAACAATTTTGTAATACATGATTTTTGAGTAACTTTCACCATTTGCTCAGCGCCCGCAAGGAAAGCTATAAATTTTGCCGTTTTCGCAATATTTTTTATTGCTGCTCCTCTCCTATTCATCTTAGTGTGATGTTATATAGCCTATAGCCTTCTTCTATAAATGAACTATCTTACATTAAAAGAATTTTTCAAATGGGTTTAGTAGTTCCTGAGATTAGCGCGTTTAAACAAACAAACTCTTCAGCTTTTTATTATTAGTATAGAAGTATAGATTAGTAAAGATAACACAATACCTGTTTAAGCAATAGTGTAATTAATTGTGTGACAACTGACCTCGTCGGAAATTTAGCTGAGTTATGCTGCCTATTTACCTAGATGTGTGGTGACTAGCAATTAACGATATTTATTGGTTTATTTTAATTGATTGAAGTATGTATATGAGTTAAGGTGGTTTTTACGCTGTGACATCGTATTTAAAATTCAAAGTTGGTGACGAAACCTAATTGTTTTGATAAACATTTGATTTTCCAAACATGTAGATAGGTATATTACCTACATGTGGGAGCTAGCCTAAAGCTTTATGTAAACAGATGTCAAAATAAAGAACTTTTTCATTTATATATCAATAAATATAAATACTAGGAAATTATGATATTTATTGTAGGTATTTTAGATCAATATGACAAAAGAGAATATTATTTTAAAAATGTCCCTGAATTCCTTTGCTTTGTAGGTCATTAGCTAATGTACGTTATTAATCTTACATCCTTAAATAATTACATAATGTTTAATTCATCTTATATGTATTTATTTCAATAATATGTCCCTACCTTTATTATTATTAATCAGTTTTTCCGTCATAAATTGTCGATTCAAAGCTAACTCAGCATATTAAATTAAATAAAAAAAAATAATTTAAAAAGGAAATATAATTTGTTACGTATTTTTTATCTAAGTATAATTTGAATATAAATAAAATAAAACTTACTCGGCCCCATCGCAGCGGAAGCACGTACGATATAGTAAAAAACGTCTGTCTGTACGAGTCATCTATTGCGGTAAAACGCCCAGTGATAACCACGAAAATACTGTCTTGCTATTGGTCAAAATTATACTAGGTTGACCATGAACGTTGACTCATCTCCGGTTTTCCGGAACCTCCCATTGTTATTACTAACTATACCTATTACGGGTTTATGTTTGTCTGTGTGAATTATAATAGCTTGAATTTTTTTTTTATATTTTTTTGTAGGTACATATTTTTTTTTATTTGCCTACATTAAATAATTAATAATTCTATTAATCCAACTGAATAACTTTTTTTTATTTACCTACAGAAAATAATGAAGAATTTTACGAATCAAACTGAGTCTCTGAAAATTATTTTCTCTAAAATTTTGGAGTATTAAGTAAATCAAAGTTATGATAATTATTGCTTTTTTCATTTACTTTTAGTAACGTAAATTTTATTTTATGTCGTAACAACAACAATAAGGATTTGTGATCAAAATGAAAAAAAACAATTGCTTAAATAACCATTTGTAGAACGATTTAAGATATATATTTAAATTTAAACTTTACAACTACCTAGTAATATTTTTCTAACTCATATTTATATCTTTATACTAAACATATACTATAACATACGTTCATATAATATTTAATTGTACTTATCAAATACAATTCGTCACGCCTTTTGATAACCACAAAAATATATTCACGCCATTGGTCAAATTTGTATCGTGACTGTTCGGTTATCTTCCCGGAACTTACTTATCGAAAATAACCAGTTACATATTGAGTCATAATTCACGGTAAAACCAATACAAGTCTATTATATCTGTATAAATAAAATTGGAATGTTTGTTTATAATATTAAAATAATCGCTTTGTGCTAAATACGTACGTATATTACAGTACGACCAATATAACATTTTTTACAACTTTTGTCTGTTTCTCTGTTTGTTCCGGACATTCTCTGGAACGGCTGGACAGATTTTTATGATACTTTCACTGCCGATGGCTAATGTAATAAACATCAGCGATGCCTTTGGTGTAACTGATGTTCATGGACAGTGACAGGAAGGTGGTAACTACCACTTACCATCATGTAGTTCGTCTGTTTGTTAGTCTGTTACATAAAAAACCTCTTGCTGATACCAGTGATTTAACTATTCTTTTGATCTCATGTTAACATAGAACAAATAACATGTTTATCTTTATATATAAGGAGTTTTGTGTAAGCGGATACTCTTTTCGCCATTGTATTTCTAATCTATTTTTTAATTTTATAAGGCTAGATTGTAATATCTATAATGTTTGAATTCTTTATGTATAAAAATCTTGTACTAACTTGATTATGTACATTATTTCAATTTGCAACACAAATAATTCCTAACGCAAATTTAAAACGTGATCGTTGAATTATTTATAAATTAATTTATTATACTTAATCTGTCCAATGACGTTTGTTATTGGATGCTATTAAGTGGACTTATATGGTATTGTAACCATTTTGCTATTTAAAATCTCACACTTGGAACAAACAAATTGCATCATAAAGTTTTCCTCCCCATTTTAAATTAGTTACCATTTTCCTATTAATTGAAATACCTATATATTATATACCTAGTTTAAAGTATTATCCTGTTTATTATAGGTACCTATTACGTTCTACAAACATAACAAACAATTTATTCAGTTATATCAAAATTACTATATTTATAAATTATATCGCTTAAAAATATATCGTTTTCTCTAAAATAATCTCAAGTCGTGCATATAATTTAGCGTCATTAAGTCGTTAACCAAATTACCTGATCTGACCATCACATGTAGAGTAATTTGTGACCGTTACCACATTCGGAATAGAAACTGATACCCCACTACTCTCTCTAAGTCCGGTTTGAACCTACCTCTCACCAGACCGGAACGTGTTGTTAGACTCAACAGGTGAAAATTCTTTGAAATGAATATAAAATCGCATACAAAAGTATTACGATGCTGCATACATTGTTTTATTTATTTATTATATTGACTTATTATAAAGATATAAAAGAAATCTAATAATAATAAAATCAAATTCATATCTCAATACATCAAATTGCTATAGGTACAATTAAGTGTAAATTGCAAGGCAGCGACATCTCTTAATCAAATCCGTTACAAATTTCAATAGCCAAGACGGTGCAAAGCTCTAAAATGATGGCGCCACTAGAGCTTGAGACAATTTACTACACATTCAGTTTTGAAATGCTCAGAATCGAGTTGTACATCCACAGGGTTTATATGTTTCGTTGTCTTTTTTTTAAATTTCTAACACATACATATTTCATATGTTTTCCAGTTTAGTGATTTTTTTTAATACCAATTTCCGATATTTTTACATTAAAACGCATTAGAAAAACGATTTTGTTATAATAATTTTAATTATGTAATCGTTAACATGCGATTTAAATCATGCCCAAAAATAAAACCATATCATAAAAAAGGTGTACAAACTCTAGTGGTGCCAACTGGTGGCAAAGTTTGGTAGTCGCCTTCCCCATTATAACAAAACTAAAAGCATTATAGTATTACTACAAACTATCAAAGTAATAGACAAAAACATGTACATATAGAGGATGATCGAATAAGGCTTCGCTTGTTTAATCTTGACCTCATTTACGACGCGTTTAAATAATCCTAACTCAGCCAATGACATCGGCAAGTAAATCTGTACAAAAATGTTAATCGTACGCCAATTAATGGTAAATGGAACCATGAAATGACCAATCAGGTAACTTGTTCAAATACTAAGGTCACCTTGACGCATAACCTTGGTCTAAATCGCAAACAACCAATTCCAATGGTATGTTTTTACTAAACACACACAGAGCTCATAATACGTTACGAGTCTAAATCAACGTTGTAAACCCACAAATCATTCCAAACGTTCAAACTATTACAGCTACGCCCATTTTATCATACGAAAACCGACCAATGCCATGTCAACTAACGCTACAAATTACGACTTAAATTCAAGTCTGCCAAATTAGTCTTTATTACTGTGTAACAGAGTTGTTATTCCGATTGAAATAAACAAGCAATACGTCAACAACGTACTAATGTGTGTTGTAGCAACAAACACTATCGTGAATGGATAGGCACACATGCGCACGAGTCGCGAATGTCACGAAATCCAGCCTGTTTCTAGGTTAGAATATGCGCGGGCGCATGTAGGGTGGCCATACTATCGATTACATATCATTATAATTCCGTACCAGACGTCAATAACTTAACAAGTCGAAAATGCACATTTTCAGGGCAGCCATTTTTAAGTTCAGGTTCATCTGTAAATTCTGATTTTATGTTAATAAATACTTTATCTGAATGTATTCATTTGTTTTGAGTTTTCAGATCACTATGAATTAAACAATCCTAATGCCTTTTATGCATTAAAAATATATATGCAAGTCGACTTATCAACTTATTCACGCCTGTTACGTATTAATATCTAAAATGTTCATCAAGCTTAAAGCAATCTGTTTTGTACAATTTTTGTAGTGTACCTAATAGTTGCATATTAGCTGCAGTTTAACTGTAACAGGAAAAGGGAAATCAGGAAAGCTCAAAATAACTCAATTGCATGGGATGACATTTGTTCAAGGATGTGATTATTGTCCATTAAAATTGTTGCACATTGCATATTATGCATTTCTGTATTACGCAAGTCACATAATTAATAGTAATTAACCGTTGCTATTCAATAATAACTATAATTATTCCTTATATAATTTAATAATATTATTTAACATATATGCCAATGCATGTACTTATCACAAAAATTTAATTACAGATATAATCTCATTAGGTTAAACTTGTTTTAATATGTAATTATATTTTGTTTTATTTACATTTGAAATACGGTTAATTTAATGATTAAAGATCATATATGTACTCATAACACTGTCTGCTTGATGATTCACTTTCCACAAAAACTTTAACTCATACATATTATAAAGTTCTAGATAGTTATAAGTAGATCATTGTCGTAAACTAACGTAAAAAAGAGAATAATTTAGCAATATTGTAGACGAATTTCGAAAAGCGTTTATAAAACAAATTTAAGACAATATTAGTTTTTAATTAACAGTTTCCTCTAGCAATCTTAAGAGTAGTAAAAGTTGATCGGAGAATGATATGTGTTTACTATTTTCTCTATCTGTAGTTACAGATAGCCCATGCAGGACTATCTAAAGGACATAAAACCCGTGGTCGCTGGACTGCAGTGACCTTGTCGCCTAGTTCTGGCCTAGACATGCCGATTCGCTGTATTTATTTGATACTCGTTGTGTTAGTGTGCCAATATTTGTAGTTTATTTTCCGAGTCCACTCTAAGTGGTTAGTTTGCTGTAGTAGTTACGTTAGCTTGCAGTAATGAGTAAGTTATGGAAAAATATTTGTAATAACTAAACGTTTTAGGAACAATGAGTTTGTTTTATATTTTATTTTGTTGCCACAACATTATGTCTGATTGTCAATGTAGGTTATCCTAAAGCAATTTAAATCACTTATGCGCGTTAATAAAAGAATAATTGGTATTTATAAATTGAATATTATTTTCATAAATAGCCAACAAATGATCACCGTTGCAAAAGCTTCACTGATGCGTTGTCGATTAGAAAATAAAATAAAAAAGAAAGTACGGGTCTGAGAGACTATATTTAGAACAAAATAAACCATTTCGTGAGCGACTTAAGAGAGTCAGATTCAAAAGAGTGACAGTGAGCCAGTTGAACTTCACTAACAGATAAAAATAATAATAATATTTCTAGACTTTACAATAATATCGATCATATAATTCATATCCAAACTACTGTAAAGTAGGGACCAGGCTTCTATTGCCGTTTATGATAACTGTATTGTAGATTTGGCTTAAACTAAGCTTAGTTAAGTGGGGAACTTCTACTAGGATTCCCTGTGTCGTGCCATGGACAACATAAAACAAGTACATATACCAAGAGCGATAAGAGAAACTTAAACTTATCATTCAAATTTTCACTTCGTCGGCAATCGATCCGAGGACACTTTGAACAGCAATCCGTTAGTGCCAGTGCGCCACACAATATTATAGACCGATTCCAATATTCGTACACACTAATATGTTAATATAATAAAATCGATCAAATAGTGTTGGTAAAAGCAAAGGTTTTATAAATTCAGGACCAGTCCAATGTAAACCAGGTCCGTGGCTACATCACAGCAGTGACCTTGCTAGTTAGATAGTCGGCCTAGACGCGCCGATTCACTATATTACGTGTAGCATTTGATACGCAGCTGCAGTTTCAAACAGATGCATTAGGACAACGAAATATATTTAGACTGTAATTTTGGTTATACTATATACTTGATATAATTATACTTTTACGGTTTATAACTCATAAGTAGTTCAGTTTAAAGCACCTTATATTTAACTAGATGATCCAGCAAAGTTTGTTTTGCCATCTAAATTATTATATTAGAACTATTTTGATAAACATAAAAATGCTTATAGTGGGCTAACCTTAAAAGATAGACATATGCTGTCGCGGACTTTTATTTAGAACTTCTAGAGGGGAACAATATTGTAGTACATGATTTTTTAGTATC
>DWJN01004969.1:0-11901 GCA_018248895.1 Carystus phorcus
ACTAAAATAAACCTTGGCTTAAAGTATAGTATTAAAGATAAGCCTATACTTGATAATCTTGGTTTAGACCTTATTTTATAATAAGGCGGTAATTGTCTACTTCAGTTTGTTAATTAAATAAAACAACTGAATAAATAAAACAATTTATTATTTAATAATTATATACCATTTGCCTTAAAATTAAAATAGTATTTACAGATATTAACAGATAGTATAGTAATTAAGTTTAAATACTTTACACTGATGTTTGTGCTGACCAAAAGTTGATATACATAAAATTAAACGTTTTTTTTTACTTTTGGTCATCTCATATTTGTCTACTATTTACAATGTTTAAAGTGAATTAGTCACTGATAAAATTAGTCACTGGTAAAATTAGTCACTGATTAATTAAAAAAATATCCATAACAATTTGGATAACTTTGTTAGTAATTAAAACCACTTCAATAAAACGAATTACCTATTTGAAAAAAAATAACTTATTCGTATGATTCTAATTCAAATCAAGATACAAATAAAGAACTAAGATTAGATGTTATCAGAAGTGGAAATAATCAATGATAATCAATATACCAAAACAAGTCAACTACTTTACTTACGATTTTAAAACATTGAAATAAATACTTTCTTATACATTTGAGCGATAAAAATCATTAAACATTGTTATAATATTCTTACTAATGATGAATAACATTTTTATAAACAATATTCCAGTAATGGCTATTTGATAAATTATCATATTCACATTGAGTTGCTATCATTAAATAATTAGAGTGAAATCTCGTTTTAAATATAATTCCTTTCCACTAGTTGAAACTAGCCTTCGCAATTACGAGAATTTAATGCTATTCAAAAATAAATTTCAGTTTCAACGGTTAAACTGTTATTAGCTAATTATGGTAAAATAGCTTAGTTAAAACTGTACGAATGCGATCAATTTTCATTTTGCTAAATTATTTAATAGCAACTTAAACAATATTGTTAAACCGAAAAAGTTTTAACTGAAGTATTTAAATTGATTTATAGCAATAAATTAAAGAAACTATAACTAGTTTCAACTCATGAAAACGCTTTTTATTTAAAATGGAATTTCACTATAACAAATACACTTAATATCAATATTATTAATACGTTTTGTAGAAAAACCACACACCAACCACACGGTATTGACTTAGGTTCACTAAAATCCAATTATGTGCGTTTATGTTGATATCTCTGACATGGCAGCCTTTAAAATAAGTTCGCTGCAGTTGAATAGCGTTCAATTAGGTTAGCGAAAGTTTTCCCTTATTCGACGTGTGCCTAATTGTGGGATATTGAAAAGTTTGTAGTCGATCTTTTCTATGAAACGTTTGAGAACATTTTTTTATTTGTAGAAATACTTGATAATCAAGCAGACACGGTTGATGGTAAGTAAGTATCCTGTAGTACTGTAGATATTAATATCATCAAAGATATCACCAATGAAGAAGGAATAATATAGTGGCGGAGTGCTCAAGCAAGAAGTTTATAGCTAGTCAATCTGGCATCACGGTAAGATAATACCACTAATAATAATACCAGAAATATTAATGAGTTATAATGAAAGAGTTTTAGCGTTAATACTTAACGAGGACAAAGAAGAGATTATTTTATATCAGAAATTTAAAACCAAGCACTGTAGCCATGTAAAACATGTGTACTTCTTTTAGAATAACCTATTTTACACATGTTGTGGTTTAGTTAGTTAAATTGGAATTTGATCTTTTTGGACACTTGATCCAGCTAACAGAAAATGATATACAAGCATAAATCGATAATGAACACATGTTACTTTTAATATACTACTCGTAACACTGGGAATAATACAAAGAATATCATTAAGCTCGACCTGAATATATGACAATTTTGATATTCGATTTATAATGACTGATTTGGAAATAATTTATTATAAGTACATTAACCGGATCAAAGACCTAATTCACTTATATTATTTTAGGAGTAAAGCAAATACTAATTCTTACTTGAAGACACAATTACCCTAGATTTCTGGTGTTATTATTGGAATATATGTATATTCAACAAATTAATTAACGTATTAGATGTATCTATGTATTGGCAAGATACGCGCTAGATCCTAACATCTGATTTTATTTTAGTACTGATGTGTACCAGATGCTTACGAAATTACGGCAATAACTCAAACTTGAACACAATTTGTTCCAATATCGTGATAATTAGTTAGCAAAGTTACCCATGTCAAAGACATCACATGAAAATGTTCCTAGAACTCAAACAATTAGAGTTAATTTTAGTTTACCGCTAGAGAACTAGTCTAATTGTCACCGCAGTACGATACTCAGAGCCAGTGGAGTCAGGAGTAGGACGCCATGAGGGTTGAGATAAGTGATGACGCACGGTGATGATGACTGCATCGCTGCTGGGTTCTCACCTGCGAAGTATGGATAAAGAGATACATAATCATAATTCGCATGAAGCGCTCATAGTCCGGTGGCTCGCGTCGATTCTATGCAATCGACAGAGTTAAGCAACTGCGGGCGCGGTCGGTACCTGGATGGGTGACCGCTAGTGGCAAAAAAATTCTTGAGCGTTTCCGTACTTCGGAGGGCACGTTTAGCCGTCGGAACATATGAAAATAATTATTGTCAACCCATGTCAGAGGCCTTCAGACGGTTTAAAAACATTCGACACTTGGGTTGGCCACTAAACCCTCCACCATTCCGCAGTGGAGCAGCGTGGTGGAGTATGCTCTAGACTTCCTAGTGTTAAGGAGAGACGCGTGCTCAGTCGAGCCATTAATGGGTTGAAGGCAGGCATATAATAATACAAAAAATAGACACCTCATACATACATAACGTATATACTAAATTTTAAATAAGTGTTTAATTTAAGTGTTTGTGTACATGAAATAAATAAAAAAAATAGGAAATTAACAAGTTTAGGAGGAGTTAAATAACATTCAGGGAGAGAATAGTTATGTATGTATATACAGATTTAGTGGTATCATTCCTTACATTGATTTTTACAATCAATTAACCTTTAGTAGTACCATGAACAAAAACTTCCGAAACAATTCATAAAATGTTTAATCGAAATAAATAATCTATTCAAAATTCGAACGTTAAAAGCTAAACAGAAACCAGAATCCAATCTGGTGTCCATAACCGAAGTATTGATATCGGACTCTGATTTCCGCACATTAGTGGAATGGTACTTTTCAAACAGTCCGTTTAATGGGTTATTATTGTGGTCACTGTATTACCGGTTTCGCTCTGACCTAGCGTCATAGCCTACATAAATGTCGTACATTATTTTTAGAATAACATCAGTACGCGAATATTAGACTTTGGATTTATTTATACTGTGGCAAAGAATTTAATACGAAGCGAAAACCACAATCCACTATTTATTTTTATGGGTAGCAGTTGGCCACTGGATACTGTTATTACCATCGTTTCAGGATGGCCTGTGTACTTACCTAGTGCACAACCAAAGCATTTGACTAGTTTACACGTCATTCGCTTAAGATTTTTCTATTTAGTTTCGGTAGAGTCGGTTTGTTTCACTTAATTAGTTTGTTTATTTTTAAGTCAACAACAAACCATATCAACATACATTATGATACATACATACATACATTTATTTCAATATCTTAGACCGCCACAGTCAACTTTAACTTTTAACTAATTCCGAATATAAATGCATATTTAAAATAAATTATAGATTACCATAGCCTACAAACGCCATAAATTATTATCAGCATACAGTATAACATTTTACAAAGATTCTTATGATACATATCACGAATATTCAATGTCAATAAACGGGTTCTCTCAATATACATTACGAATACTCGATAATTTTTTAACAAATTATTGAATATAAAATATGCATAATTCACGCTAAGTTTAAAATTATATTTATCCATGGCACACAAGACAGGGAATCTTAATATGCTGCGGTGTGTAGCGTTATTCATTTATTTATATACTACCAACACTACAAGCTGGTAAGGGCCAGAGTTAGTCAATAAAATATGTCATATTTGATGGGCGAAAAACACGAAATACCGTTTCTGAGTGTTACCGTTGCCGTTACCGTTACCGTTTCAAAATATATATCTAGGGTATTCGTATCCAAGACTGGACAGAATTATGGACAGAGAAATTTTCGCTTTAGGGGGAGTTAACCCTACAAATTCTGGTCCTTAAGAATCACAATCGATTATTTACGTTTTTTGGAACAATAGCCCCCGATTTGGCTATGTGTATCCAAGGCTGGGCAGCATTATGGAAAGGAAAATTTTCGTTTTAGGGGAAGATAACCCTACAAATTCTGACCTTTTAGAATCACAATCGATTGTTTACGTTTGTTTTTTTGGACCAATAGCTACAGCTTTGGCTACGGCCGTGTTATATCATTGTACAACGCAAAGTACACCGGTTTTGTATTAAAAATATGCGGCTCCACGATACAGAGTTAATGACAGTACGAATATATTATATACCGTCAACAAAGTGAAAACTCGCGCTCCCTGAACGGTCGTGGACAGCGAAATAAATTAATTAACCCGACGCTGCAGATGTAAATAGTGGGTCATAAATATCCGTATAAAGACCACCGCATATACAATACGTTTTATTATTTTATGACTAGTTTGCTCGACGTCGCTTTGGGACACCTATACCTGTTTCCGCTCCAAGAAATTACTGTCTGTCTGGCATCATACATATTTTATGTTAGTATATTTTCATTTGTAGTTGATTTTTTTAGTTCGGTGAAATATAAAGAAATCAAGAAGCAGTCTTGACACCTAATTTATATTATAACTTTGAAGCTTTATTCCTTGATATATAAAATTCCAGTAAAGAATATTAAATATCATATATATTTTTTTGAATTCAGTAAATTGGAATAAAACCCTCGTCAAATTTATATAATCTGCGAATTATAAAAAAATGTAAAACACGAAACCACTTTTCAATAGCTATTATTAAATTTTTTGTACGTTAAATTTAATAGAACCTCAGTTTAACAGAATGGTTCAATATGACACTATTGAGCAATTAAAATAATCAATGCACATAATTGATGAAAAAAATGGAACCTATTTTACATTTAATGAATTTCTCTATGAATACACAACCATATTATGCTAAAACCAACCATCTTATTTTATTATATAACATTACAATTATATCGACAAGCAATGAGAAAACACAAAATCTAAAAAATAAGTTGCAAAACTTTCTTGTCCATTTTTTGATTATTTACAGATAGTTTCATACACACTTCATACACACTTCATACACTCACGCCTTCAATTGTCCACAATGTGCAGACTACTTTACTAACCTTTTGCGATTAATGAAAGCAATTCGTCTCTATTTGCGCCAACAGCGATGAGAGGATTGTCTTGTACATCTTTTGCCGACTTACAACACAAATACACTTTATTTACTTATGGACAGACTGTTGGAAATACTAAGGGTAGTCAGCAAAGACAATTCAGTCGGAGGTCATTAGAATCTGGTTTTACCTAGTATAACTAGTAACTTATCTAATCTTAATTTAGTTTAATTTAATTTTAAAGAGAATTCCGTTTTTGATGACATTTTGTATTTGTATTTCTGTATATTTTAATCTTCACAATTGTTATATTTTTATTATCTATATCTATCTTTCTCAGCTACTCTAGATATAAGGGGAGAGACTAGCCACCCACGACACAGGTTATCCTATTATGGGGACTAGTGATCACCAATAAAAACTAAATATATAAGTGCTCCATTTTGTCAGAAACTTCTTTCAAAATTTTATGTAATCCATGTACTGTGTGAAATAAAGAATTATTATTAATAATTTTTAAATCTATATATTAATACGTCAAGCAAAAACTTTTTACCCCTTTTTACGAAAATTGCACGGATGGAGGAGTATGAAATTTTGCCCACTTAAAGTTTATATTGTAGAAGAAGTGCAGAACGCTAATATTTTTTTATAATATACAGTAGAAGCATATGAATAAATGAAAATAAACATAACATACATAAGCATTCATTTGACACACATACAAGCGTAGTAAAGATATGGAATATTAATTGTTTACGTTTATATACATATATACGTCAATGTGAAGTAACGCTTTAACACATGTACTATGGACGAATTTCGACCGCTGACAGGTCTCTAGTTTTAATAAATGTTCCAAGAATTTTGTGGTTACCTTATAATCATAAGAACAGTTACAAATTGTTAAAAATGAAATATTTACATGTTGTTGCTGTTATTTATGTTGGTGATCCAAAAAAAACTTTTATTCTAAAATGATCCGGGAATCTTGTTTCTATTGCAATATTGAAGGGCTAGTTAAACCCATGTTCACAAATTGGTTATTAACTTATGACGAAGGAAACTGGCTCTTAAGTGGCCATCCAGAAAATGTAAAGCGATTTTACGACAGACTCAGTAAAGGGGACTCAGTCAGGTAGGCTTTAGGGAAAGATAATAAATAAAGGAAAGTGTTGGTAATAATAATGTGTTGCTTGCCTTTAGCCCATTGATGACCCACTACTGAGCACGGATCTCTCCCCGTCACTGAGGAGGTCTAGAGCATACAACATCAGACTGCTCCAGTGCGGATTTGTGGAAGGGTTGTTCGAGTTTGAGTTGCCAACTCAAGTGTCAGAAGTTTTTTTTTTAACCGCCTGTAAACCTACGACATGGCTTGACTAATTATAATAATCGTAGTAATCACCTCACTGGTCTACCAGTTCAGGATTGGTTTTAGTATTGTAGGTCACACCACAGTCTAATTCTCTGACCACAGCAAACGTTGTTTTGCCGTATAAATTATTATTTTAAAACAATTTTATAATAACCATAAAACTGGTTATAGTAGGTTAACCTTAAAAGCTAGATATATACTGTCGCGGACTTTTATTTAGAACTTTTAGAAGGGAAAAATATTGTAATACATGAAATTTGAGTAACTTTCACCGTTTACTCAGCGCACGCAAGGAAAGCTCAAAATTTTGTCGGTTTCGCAATATTCTTTATTGCTGCTCCTCTTCTATTCCTCTTAGCGTAATATTATATAGCCTAATGCCTGTCGCCTTAAATGAAGTATCTTACACTAAAAGAATTTTTCAAATCGGTCCATTAGGTCCTGAGTTTAGCCCGTTCAAACAAACAAACTCTTCACCTTTATATGTATATTAGTATAGATAAACGTTATGACTGGTTTTTAGTTTCAGCAGTCTAGTCATTAACAATCTTGTCTAATTTCGAAACGACGACCCGTACCCATTTGCGCTACTCTTCACCCCTCATTGCGACAATGAAATCAATTTAAACTTAGTCACTACAGATCTCTAACGAAATACCGTATAAACCTGGACGGAGCAATCCAATGTAGACTCTACTCTACTGTATCTAAGTTCAAATTTACGTACGCTCAAGTCGTACGTCCTTCTGGTGCAAAACTGTTCAGTCTAAGTGATAAAATTCATGCATTGCTAATTGCTCGTGAAGAAACAAACGAAATAGGTGACAGAGGCGTTATTCGAAGCTACGATTCTATCCCGAGATGGACAAAACTTTCCAGACGTGGCGGGAAAAATCTCTACTAATGTTGTTTATGTTATTTAATTGTTGACGTATAAAGCGATACAAAAAAGAAAAACCTATCTGTGTGTATATAAGTGTATTCTAGCTTAAGCTGTGACTAAGGTTTACAAGCGTTACGCTGCCATCTGTTAGAATCTTATGGAACTAATTAGTTGGAAGATATTAAACAAACAAATTTGAACTAAAATAATATTGCGACTATAAATTGAGATGTAAGTTATCTTATCTTTCAAGGATCAAAATGTATACAACGTGCAAAATTTGATTAAAATCGGTTAAGAAGTTTTGGAGTTCATCGCGGACAAACACCGTGACACGTACTTTATCCAACCCAACCCTATCTGATGGTAAGTGGCGATTAGGTCTAAGATGATGAACGCACGACTTAGTATAAGTCTATTCGTTCACCTCTTAAAGACTTCCCACATTGTAAGTAACCTAGAACACCTAGAAAACTATTTCAATCCTCCGCGGTGCGCATAACGACGAAGCAAACCGCGTTGTTCGTACCGGTGGGATGTTAACAACGTAAAGATAGATATTCGCCATGCATCGGGAAGTTCGATAGAGGAACGGGGTTGGAGAAACTAAATCAAACAGTTCCTGCGTACACTCTCCAAAGAAGAATAGTAGAAATCGTAGAGAATGCAGAAGAATAGTAGAAATTGTATAGAAGACAGAGAGGCTGGTTACTCTGCGCCTGACCTCGAGACTTAGACAGACTTTTTACCATATTATGTATAACTATACTTTACGGGTATATTTCAATGAAAATCTGTCAAATTCGAACCATATATCTATTTGGTTTTTATGTGGTTCAAATGAAACAATATATCATATTGTAAGTACGGTCACGTTTGTTTTGTGAGAAAACATTTGCATACTGATACGGCCTGTGACTTTTATAAATCAATGAGTCACGTTTTTGATATTCAATCGCGCACAAAAGCTTTAATTAAATGTTAAAAAAACAGTTTTCAGGTTAAGCTCCTATAGGTAAAGGATTAACGTAGATTAATGAACGGATTTTTTTAAATCGTCAAACCAACATCGGGTAGTACAGTTATGAATACTTAATAAAAATGTTAGCATTGTGACTTGATTCTGATAGGTAGTTTTTACAGCGTCATCTGTCATTAAAATCTGTCAAATAATAACTGTCAAGAGTTTCTCCGCGTCAGTCGGAGTGGCAAAGATATTGCATACATGTATTATGTCGGGTCGTATCGGGTAATGAGAAAATATTATACCGTTTGAAGCCCTTTAAGATTATTATAATCTATGTAGTTTTGCGGGCTTTCAATCATTTATTCATAATTTTATACGCAAAAAATTTAGAACGTATGGTTAAAATCGTCAGCTACGATCGGCACTGTCGTCGTCCAAAATAGTTTTACAATTCATTCGCTTCCATCAAGTGAACCGTTAATTTGAATTGTTTTCATGAATTTCGATGCAGCACGATCGATAATATTTCCATGAAAATCCACCACGAACCTTGGCATTACCACAAAGCTATTTTATTTACAGCTACCCGCAACGTTGTCCGGATAAATATGGAAACTTCCAAGTGGATACAAAATATTACAACATAATATTCTATTTCCAATTTTAAGATCATCGAATGAGTCTGATTTTCATTTCTATTTAAAGTCTAGTTGCCCATTCTATCCTTTTAGGAATGGAATGATAGTACCTCAAAAACTATACAGCTAATTCCAATATAAACTGTTCCAGGATTAACCACAGGAGGAACCACTAAAAAGTAAGAACTGCTTAGGAAGTCGGTGCCAGTTACTTTAATTAAGGTACCTACAAAGACACCTACTTCCTAAGCAGTTTCCCTCATCAAATTATTTTATCCCTTTTGAAGGCTGTTTTCCTTTTTTGTTAAAAGTTTTTTTATGTTATATTATACCTATAATATTAAGTTGGGTTCACAAGGAATATCCATGACAAGTGTTCGCGACTACATTCTATTGTTGACTTTAAAATCTTTTGTGGCGGAGCAAAGGATGATACTGCGTTCTGTCAGTTACTTCGCCAGTCACGAAAATTCCCGCGTTCTGTGAACAAATGTGCATTCCGGTTACACGCCGTGCACGTTGACAAACATTAAATTAGCATTCAGATTTTATATATTTTAGTGTTCTAGATAAGAACTAAATTGATTGAATATGAATAAAGGTAATCAAGTATTTGATGAAGATATTAATTCATGGCGTCACTGAACTCTTTACTATCCGCGTTTACTATATGATGGCGGAGGTTTATATTCCCCTGGCTAACTCTGTGGTAGTTAAATACTGATAAATTTCAAAATAAAAAACTTACATTGCAATGATGGCCCATTACCAAGTAGGTATTGGTCTCCGAAGAGCCTTAGGTCATACTACTCTACCAAGACACTTCTGTACCTACTGTATGCCTTGAAGAATTTCGTAATCAAAGTCAAAGTCAAATTATTTTTTTCGTCTCAGGAACTTACAGCTCACTAAACAAAAATAAAAAACTACTACAAACAACAACCTCAGTATCATTATAGATATGTTACGAAACACAAAATATATTGTTAATAAATCAAGAATTTGATGATAATAATAATGTATGACGTCACTGAATTCTTTACTACCCGGGTTTAATCGGAGGGGTTCTTATATGGTGACGGGAGTTTATATTCGCCTTATAAAACCACAAACTAAAAAATTTCAAAATAAAAATGTTACTTTGCATTACCCAATTATGGCACATTACAAAACATTGGTATCTGAGGAGGCCTAGAGTACACTACCCTATTAACATTCAGTACTATTCTTTGAAAAATTTTGTGGCCCAACAAAGTATCAAATGCTTTTGTGTTTTATTAAATATGTAAAATGTTACTGAGGTTGTTGCTTGTAGTAGTTTTTGACTTTCGTTAACTGAGCTGTAAGTTCCGAAGACGAAATAAATAATTTGACTTTAACTTTAACTTTGACTTTTTATACGCCTCCAACAAGATTTTGCAACTGCTAACGAAAAATACAAAAATTTACGGTTTAATTGGAAATACACACAAATACACACTATATTTTACAAGTTAAATTTATGTTGTCTATGATTTAAATACCATTTGGTTATCGTGACAATTTACGATCACTTAAATGTCTCCATTTTAAGCTTTTACAAAATGGCGATTTATGATTGCCATATATTATTTGTATAAACTAAATAGATGTATGATGTATACAATTGAAGCGACGTGCCTTTTTTACCGAGAACTAAAATACTTACATAAAAAAAAATCGTTTGTAGGATTCTGTATTAAAATTTTAATTCGTATCTCGTAGAGGACGCGGAGTTCGCGCCGTCACGAAAGACCGAGACAACTATTTAATATGTTTTGTGTTGGAATTTCTTTGCGGGTCCCGACGTTCTTACACAGAATAGCATTTTCTACTCCGTAGATTTATGATCTCCACAAATATTTGCGGCCAGGTGCATGCTAGTACGAGGATTTTTTTCGTAAGTTTTAATTGCTGAATAATAAATTAGTTGCGGCTAAGTTAGTAGGCTCTGTACGCAAGTATATTTCAACCTTGACATAGGACGTAAACTAACCCCGTATTCACAAATACTATGTAACTTTATAGTGCTCCCGAGCGTATACATAGTATAATTCTAGCCGATATACATACATAGTTACTTGAATAAAATCTAACTATGCATTTGGTTGGAAACCCTGGCAGAATTTGAAAATAGTAATTCTAAGACGATGCCACAAATTATAAAAGTATATGCAAGCTCAGCAGTATATATGTATATAAGCTATAAATGTAATCATGTAATTTTCATTCACTCATTCATAATTAAAATCAACCGGTACCTAAAACTAATAGATATTATCTATAAACTACATATGTTAGGTGCCATCCTATTAAACATTAAAACATCTGTGGCAGGAAACTCCACTCTTTGTAATATGACACGCATGGAAAAGAGGCTAATATTTAAAGGAACTATCTCTATATTAATAATAAATAAAGCAAAGTAAGATAATCATTATACTTCCTTGATGCTGAAGGAACACGAACGATTTATCTACGAATACGATATGAAGTAACAATACGTCGCTTCATAGAAATAGATTCTTGGAGATGTGGCGCTAGACTAAGTCGAAAATAACAACGATACAACGACTGTGAAACAAAATGACGATAATAATAATAATAATAAGCCCGCAGGGCAGCTTGTGGCGAGCTGTTGGTGAGTAGCGACACCACGGACCTGAGT
>DWJN01004970.1:0-11901 GCA_018248895.1 Carystus phorcus
TATTAGTTACTTTTCTAACTAATTGGCAATGTTCAATATACTACCCATTACAAAATCTCTCTAAAACAATACGTATTAATAATGTAATAATGTTTCATATTTATTTAAGGACTTCAACGTGGGCCAAGCCGCAGGTAATAATTAGTATTAAATAAACAAAATAATAATCAGAGATTTCAAATTAAACATAATAATTTAAGTATTTTGTTAAATATTCCATAATATACATTTACATCTCAGAACCCTGTCCTATTCAAGCTTAACCAGTTTTACAGTTTTAGAACTTTCGTTAAGATATTAATTACATATTCAAAATATTAAATCAAAGATAATAATGCTAATGATGACATTATGTAAGTAACCCTATGCCCTAATGAAACATGTGTTTCTAATTCTACCGGCCGCGACCTACTGTTTCAACAGTATTTCATAGAAAGTTATTTTGAATATTATTATCAGTTTCTCATTTAAACTAGGCGAAGCAGTTTCATAATTCGAACCTTCGGAAGGTATTATCATATTTATGGATCCATTATTTATTTATATATCAACTTTTTAACTTTTAAAGGTATGCGTTTCTAAACATCAGTTTTGTATTAATGTGGTAAGAGTGTAGTGGTTAATATATTATAATAGTACCTATATTCGACTATAATACCCATATTCGACTTATTAGCAATTATATAAGTATTTGTAGATTTACGTCTAATACTAATGGTGTTATTTCTAAGATTGAACAATTTCAGCAATCGAAGTTATATTGGAATATTATATTTCTTTATTGCGGTTCATAGTTAACTATAAACAATAAATAAATAAATAAATAGTTATGGTAGGATCAATATTTTCATATTTTAGTTGTGTGACAAGTTCTTATACCAATTCCTTATTGAAAAAAAGGCATGAAAAATTGGTCATTATTAATTATTGTACCTATATTTTATGATACTTTTCAGGACTAATTAGCTTTAATGTAAATATAACGGGCCCGGCAAACTTAATTTCGCCTAAAAGTCAATGAATATAAACTAAATTTAACCTAATGTACTTAAACTAATATTGTTTTATGATATTTTTTTGACTGACGAATATTATTATAATACTTATTATCGTAATATCAACGAAGACAAATCCAAAAACAAATCATAAAAGTTGGTCCAGTTGTTCTTAAGTTATAAATAGTGTAACTAATATGACTTTGATTTATATATATAGATGTACCTAATCGATAAAAATATTAAATTTACTTGTACTTTCAAACAACTTTTCTAAAAAGCATATACATAGATGGTAGCAGAAACATTTAATTCTTAGCTGAGGTAGCATTATTATCTGCCATCTGTCATAGATCGAATTAAGCTTTGTTTCCGTTTTATTAGGATCTATTTGGACCACTATAGAGATTGGTTGATATTATACTCGTAGTAGATAATTATGATAAGTGAGATACTGTTTGATATCAAATTGTGATTGGTTTTAGATATCCACGATCCGCGCAGCCCACGCAACAATTGCCCTACTTAGCTTATCTCCCACTTACATAACTATAAAAATTATTGAACATACTTAGTACCCTAACATAATAGGATCTCAAATCCGACTAATCTACTAAATCAAAATCCATACGATATGAAGTGATGGACGTTCGCCAGTCCCTGCTTTACATACAATACACAGTTTTGTTAAAAAACAGCGTAAACCCACACATCACCGTCGTTTTGAACGCTAATTAAACAACCAAATTTATTTACTAAATCTTCCAAGCGAGGAATTTTTGACTCATTCTAAGACTTGTATGGTTTGTATATCCTATAGATTTATGATGGTATGTAAATTTTTTGCTATTCTTTGAATTTTGTTACAATTTGTGCCAATAAAGACCACTAATGAGTGTTCTCCGACATTCAGAAGGGTAACCAAGGCGATATTCGCAAACAAGAAAGAAAGCACAATTACCGTTGCAATCACGTTGCAATCAGGATAACAGTGTCAGATAAACACACATTTGGTGATAATATATTTATATACATATGTACGTCTTTATCTTCTTCACTGCTGCCAATATTTTTTAACAATATTATTTAATTTCTATCATTTGAACTTCTATTGATTCCATTTAATACATTTATTTACCTAAATTCAATTATAACGACACGTTCATCAACATCTGTTGTTAGATTTATTTCCAGTATGTCTCTAATTATGCATTTAGAACTGTTAGTTAACGTCCTGTGTATTTTCTTATACTTCCTCCAACACAATATCAAAGTGAAATCTCTGGCAGTAATTGTTGCAACATTATCTGTGCTATCCGAGTGTTCTTGGATAGAGGCGAGCTTTAGCGTTTTTCTCGTCACAAATCGAAGCGTAATTATAGGCAGCGCGCCGATTAACATCTGTCGACTTTTATATAAACTCGGATTATAAGGGAGATCCCTTAAACATCAGCGGCCAATCGTCCTATTAAGAATATTAAAATTGTAGCAAACGCATTATAAATACCTATTTGATGAATTTAGTACAGAGATTTGAGATACCATAAAAAATAAGATACGAGAGAAAACTATTTAGGGACAGAATATTTAAACCTTGCCAAGATTGAACGAATGGGATCGTTTATGCTACGCGATTTTTGTATCTGATATTTATTACCATTACCTAATATTATTATAATGTGAATTCGAATGATAACAATAACATTACAATGTTTATTCTCACATAGACATTAATACAGCCAGCTGCTTCTCTAAAAATTTTGAAAGTATTGACATATTAATATCCCGTATATTGTTATCTAACCGTTGTTCTCCGCATCCGTTATCCGAATTCGAATCGATAGCATATAGAGATTCTCCAAGGGTTCAATCATTGCGAGTAATTATTCTTATCCGTCGGATGTTCTCAAAGAGCTGCCTGCCACACATCCCAACGTATGCTTGAACATAATTTTCTCATGATTCGCAAGGAAATCAAACCTACCCCTTTATTAAGAAGTCACGAAGACGTGACTGCCTAATGTTCCGTCTATCTTTTAAGATTATTATGCAAGTATTGTTTTATTGTGGATACAATTAAAATAATAAACGCTGCTTCCTTTATTGTGCGCTTGATTATAGTTTTTATTTGCATCTTGATCAGGCAAAAGGAACAAAATGTTTACCCCGGGAACATAAGTTGGCTAAAAGATTTAAAGACAGGTGCAAATGTTTGAATTTATCAACCGATAATATCACGGATATCTGTAGATATAAACACGAAATATATTTTATATGTGAACATATTTTCGGCCGATTAATACAAGACTGCGAATATTTTTCTAACTTTTGAAAATCGTTCAAAGAGAAACCTCTGAAACTATAATTTAACTTAGTACAGATTTTAATCAGTTGATAATTCGCATAACCATTGGTCCAGGAAAGACAGGTGAGGGTAAAAAGCAAAGCTTAGATTACTTTGTTGCATCATATATTTTAATGAACAGCGGTCATTTATAAAAATGCTCGATAAAGTGTTGCGTACGGTTTAATGACAGCAATAGAGGACTACATGGAGGTTGTAGTGTATAATGTGATGTTATTTGTAGAACATTTCCAATCACGCTGGCCAGTGCGCCTTGACGTAATGGGGTGTCGCTGTGAGGCTGAGAACTCGATCAAAACGCGCCGCGGCGGCTCGTTGCTCTGGTAAAAACAACTGTTGCTAACAGAACGATTATAATATATTAGTTGGTCGTTAATTGCGCCGATATAATTACGAGAGTCGGCCGCGCAGACGTGACGATATTCCGGGCTCTCGGCCCACGCCGCTCAGATATTAAGAGGAATAACTCGAGGCAACCGATCGAATGTTTCGCGATAATGAGCGCCGGCCGCGATCGAAGTGTCATTAGGAAGCCGTAGCCCACGATATGCGTCCGGAGTACTTATGCGTCCCTCGCATTACCTACATCCTTACATCACTCTTTGTAGACCCATAACAATATTCCCATGTTAGCCTTAATGATTAATAAACACATCGACGACTTGCTTTTTGCGTGTATTAGCTCAAAAACTATTCATTTAATGTCATCACCTTGAAATAAAAAGTTCTTGATGTTGTAGGAATTTGTATAGGCCTGCAATTCTCACAATAATATCAAAGGTTCAGAACAGCGACATTAAGGACGATCAGTCGTAGTTGAGGCGAGGAAACGGGGTAATTTCCTAATGGTTCAATGAGGTGATAGTTAACCGCCGTGGGAATCAAACCAATCCTCGTAGCATTTAACTTCGGCACCATTATTTAACCATGGCTAAAAGTACTGTTAATACTTTATCAAAATTATTTTTGTTACTACGGAATAAAAATATGAACGAAAATGTTATGTACGCCGTATCAGCGATTCTCAAGCTTTTTTGAACACGGTACTTTCTTAAAAAACTAAATATATTATAAGACCCGGGAATAAACAAAAGTGCTTTTTGATGTATCTTTACTACGCATTTCACTACTGCTCTATATTCAACTTATTTTTTTTAATTTGCTTATTGTTTTTTTAAGGCCTTTTTTTACGAAACCCCAACACAGGCTTTTGCCACGGTGTTCACGAAGCACTAAATTTCGGAATATGATTGCATAGATCCTGTGAATAGGTTAGACGAATGTATAAATTGGAACCTTAAACAATCCAATACATTTTTCCTCGTATTTTGATGTACTTTATATCTATAGATACTTTGTGTTTACATGAGTTCTTAAATACAATTTCATGTAGATAAACGTAGTACTGTGCATACCTTTAAAGGATAAAAAATATGAATTAATTCTGATAGGGCGGCACCTCTCAGACGCGAGACATACTTCGTCCAGATAAGGGAAAAGCGTCGCTGGCTTATAAATGACTCTTTATTAAACGTGAAAGCAGGGACGTCGGCTAATGGGCCGATCATGCGCTCCCATTAAAGATTATTTAATATTCAAAAGCGGCCGACGATAAATCACGATCGCTCGCCATGCTTCTTTGACTACACTCTGCACTTTTGTTCAAACGTATTCCACGCAACTCGTTTTGTTAATGCAAAGATTAATTCTTGAGTCTGCAATCCGATTTGATATACGCAAATGCAATAAGTCGAGAAATGTTGCCGACAACGGGAGCATGATGAGATTTGTCCGTTCTATGTTTGAATCGACTTGAACTTTAAATGGCAAAATATTGGTGAATGTTGGTGAATAGTTTCGCACTTCCCACCGGTTGTCGGGCTGCCGTGTGTGGTCGTTGATAACCATCAGAATAACTCTCGATGAGTAAACTTCAATCGTATAAGGCTGGTTACGATGCCATAACACTTGTTTCATCAGATGCTGGAGGAGATAGCACTCGTGCGATCGTTTCACGCTTTGGCGGGATAATTATTTACCGGGCACTGATCCATTCATGTCTTGTCGCATTGCCTTGAATGTCACTTGACACAGTTGAATATATTTACAGTCACTAAGTGTGACGTGTGTAGTAAATCTTAAGGAACAAAATAAGTATAAAGGCTTTGTACACGATTTATGAATGAAACGTCAACATCAACGTGATACGGACCGTAGAGGATATTTATGATAGAAAATGGAAATATATAGAAGAAAATTTTAAATGTTTTTTGCACATTGTAATTATATTCTATCGCCTACGACTTATATCACCTACGACTTCATCCGCGTGGACTTTCGTAGAATTCAATCAAATTAATTCAAACTCCAATTTTACCGTGTTAGGAGATTACTTTTCCTAGTACAATCCCACGCTGTATAAAAAAACTTAAAACCTAAAACTTTGATGCTTTAATTCTAACTGGTATTCCTACATAGTATTATTCCTCTCTACAAACGACACTGGAACAACTTGGTTATGCATAGAACATCGTTTTGGTACACGTATCTGATTTTTGAACAAATGGCAAAACAATAATTCGTACCCTTGCAGGACTGATCTAATAACAATAAAATAGAAAGGCGATCACGAACGGGGCGGCGACTGGTTCAATCAACGCGAGTCGGATTTATTTTTATGAAAATTGGCATAAAATCGGGCGGGTCAGCAGGGGCATGGGCCCCGCGAGACCGCACGCCCGACCGTTTACTGCATATCGTTTCCTCAGAGAGCCGGCCGCGGCCGCCTTCGGAAATATTGCCAGCGGTCATAACTTTTTATATGCAACGATGACATTGCACAAAGTGTCGATAGCCCAGCGTATTGGTTAGAGCTGTCTCGCGTCTTTATTTTTGATTGCTTCGTATATTTCTGTACTTGTTGTTTTACTCACTTTAGCAATGGATTCATAATACAAGTAAATAGTAGTAGTTACACCAAAATGCGACATTAGCGATATTAGTTATTGTCTGAATTATAAGACTACGTATAGGGATTCCTTATAGCTATAGTGTAGGGGTCCACTAAAAGGGATTTTTGAGAATGACAGGGTAAAATTGGCAATAGTAATATTTAAATATGACTTAATATGTAGTTAGTCCCGACAAACAAGCCGCCTATGGACACCACCAAAGGGATCACCGACGCGTTCTCGCCAAGAAAAAGGAGAAGAGAGAAAAGTACTATTAATTGCTCAAAGAACACGACGAGTTGTCTGGCGGTTGACACTATTAAGATAATTTTTTTAAGTAAAAATATCCTATGTCATTCTAATGTGTAATAGCTCTAAAAATATGTGTACTACATTTCATGACAATCGGTTTAATAGTTTTTGCGTCAAGGTCTAACAAACAAACTTACATTCGCATTTATAATAATAAAGGATGAGTAACTATAGTTTCTATTTTCATGTTACGAGAGAAACAAAAGCGACATAAAGTTTTACGTGTAGCATAAATCTGAGAGTTATTCTCACGGGATGATAAGGTGGGGGCCGGTGGATATAGACGTAACAGATCTACTGCAAAGGACCACAGTTTTCTGAAGTCAAATATGTCTACGTATAGGCTGGTACCAAAGAGAAACTACTAACTCCCGGTCTCTGAAAAGCAGGTCAACGAAAAATTGACGTGTCATTTGATTTGAATAATTAATTAGTTAAACAGAGCCGTCAAATTATACTCCACAGATTTTGATGACGATGATAAGTAAAACTAGAAGAGGCGTCAATGCAACGCCGGTTCTGAAGGAGAGCTCTTTTCACGCCTTTTTAGACGAACCCCATGTCATAGCGCTCCGGGAATACCTGAGAAGAAAGTTCATTCAACAATTTGCATGTACCTGACAAAAAGAATTATCAGACAGTACAGCTTCTCTACGAGTCCAATCGATGCGGAAGGAACTTACGTGATTTACAGATTATTTGTCCGTTTTTTACCCATCACGATACAGACACAAAGTCTTTAAATAATCTAAATAATATACTTATAAATAATAAATAAAAAAACGTTGTACGTAACATCTAATTTGTATTGATAGGCACTGAAGGCCATCAAGTTTAAATAGTCCAAATGCTCGACAGTGTCTAAGGTTAATCTAAAACTGAAAAGTAAAAGCGTTTGTTATTTTTATAAAATCAATTCGTCTTAATTAATATTTTCATTCATTATGCAAGGGTAGGTAGGTATTCATTGTTATAAATTGGTCATAGACGTCACAGTTTTCAATTATTGCGGCCGTTTAATCATTTCTATTGTATAATGGTATCATAAATCTCTAATGCAAAATGTGATAATCATAAAATCATATAGACATACGCAATAGCCAAGTTCGTGGTTAACATTGAATAGTTTCCCCTTCCTCGGAACCAAATCCAAATTTTCAATCTCAGCGGTTATCATTTTACCAAAGCTCGCATAATATTTGTTCGGCTGAGACGAGCGTCTTCGAATTTCATATTTATTCGCGGGAGCAAACAGCATCCCGTACCCACACTCCGGAACTGATATTATTGTGCATTCCGTATAATATTGTTTGCTATTTGGCACATTCTCTGTTTGTTCTCGCCTTTCATATGAAAGGGGAGCTATAGGCGAGCAAACAGATGGGCGACAACTGAGAAGTGACTTCGCACTCTTCAAGCTTTTGTATTCGAAATTAATGTTAGTAAATATATATTAATATAAATAATATAAATATATAATAATATTTTAAGAAGAATAATTACCTAAAATGAGAACCAAAAATTATAGTACCACGTACTAGTTACAGATTTTAGATTGACCAATTTCGAATACTTTATTTATTTACTTAAATTCTTAATTTAAAAGACATCGAACATAACACAAGTCTCCATCAACATTAAAAATAATACTCCGAGCTTACAATTATGTGTTCATATTTAGAACATTGCGAGTTGACGTATAACAGACTACAAAGAATGTAGGGACAGCTAAATCACTACACGATCATAGGAGCGAAAACGTGCTCGTTTCGGAATATGAAAGCAAGCAATCCATTAACCATACGGGACGAGCAACGGGCACAGAGACGCGACTTTGCTTCTGATAACCCGTAATACGCGGATATTTTTGCGTTGCTCATATGTCGGAAGTAATGGTTCGTGCAAGGCCGCCTAATGTGGATAAGTCGTTTCAATTATACGTTAAATATTCATACACTCATACCCTGTGACGAGGGTTACATAGACACATATAATTAGCAATCACAAATACCGATGCCCCGAGACCAAACATATTTGTAACTACAATGTCTGCTTCGGTCGAAATCGAACTCAGGACCCCTCACTGTGAATGCTAGGTTTGCAAGCTGTTGTACCTAGAATCCTAGAATTCGGGTTTTGGTATATAATTATAGTCATGATTTTATTAAACAGATAGGAGAAGATAGTTTCTGATTCACATTTTCAACTATTAGTAAAAGCATTTTGAAATTAGACAAAACCTATTCGCTGCTTAATTATACATAAAATTCTACTTGTATATGTAGATAATTTTAGATTTTTTGTGTGCAATTATCTTAATTTTTTTCAAAACAACAGAAATATCGAGTCAGTCAGATCCATGTTATACTTTAGTGAGAAATGTAAACCATAATATATTATATTTGGCATATAAAAGGCTCGCTTATCTAAGGGGTTTGACTGGAAACGAACATAAAGGGTGATCCTCTGTGACAAATACCGTGATATACAGAGCGACAGTCGTAAGGGAAATATTTTTATAAGATGAAACATTATTATTTGTTGGGGGCGAAGGGATCACAGGTCGTCTTATGAGTTTTGTGATACCATTACTCAGTTTGTCTGGCTTACAATGATATTGTTTCGCGGCATTGTATTGAACTATAACCTTAAATCATCTCTTTTATGGATCCGACCCGCTTTTACAAAAATGTATCGTCGGGAAGACAATGATATATTATTAATACGACGTTTTATTGTTACAAAAATAGCAGACAATCGGAATGGCGTGTCAGAACAGACTCGTAGCAGGAAACGGCTAAACGATAAACCGTTAATAAAACAAATTAATGCTCGCTAACCCTAAAATTGGACAAGTTCAATGCGGAGGTCGTTACCACTATAGGAAATTTATCCCGACGAGTATTAACATTGAAATCTGTTCGTTGTATTCGGCGTCATTAAAGTTAGCGGAGGGTGTCGTACGAAACTGTGTTTTGTGTATCGGTGCTTTAGGGTTGAATCGTGCGAGGATTCAGGGCGCGATCCAATCAAAACATACAAGGAGCATATTGATTCCGAGAAGTGTCGCTGTTAACGTGGAGGCTGGAGTTGAATACATTAGCCAACGGCGTAATGAAGTCTCGTTGGTTGTAAACAAACATCGCATCGGGTGGAGCGGCATGGCTCGGGGCCGGGGCGCGCGCGCACCCCGCTCTCGCTTACAGGAATTCTATTTCCACGACAAGCGTCATGTGTTAATTAACTGCTCGCACCTACGTTATTGAGATATCGTCGGAGATGCTACTGTTGTTATTAGCTGACGAGAAGGCTTATTGCTAGCGTTCCTATCTAAACACGAGTGTGTTGCGTTCATCGCGTTTGAGTTTATGTTGCTACTGTTGCAAAGGGGTTGGTAAGCAAACTACGAATAGAAATGCAATTGTTTTATACATTCTGTTTGTCCAGTAACTAGTGCAGTACATACGTTCATCTATACGATGAATGTTTTAGACGATCAAAGACAAGAAGAAATGCTAGTGACAAAATGTCTACAAGCACTTATTTGCTTCGAAAGGAACGGTTGTTGGTTTTGGTTACTGTAGAGTGATTGTGAAGAGTCAAATGCTTCCATCGCAGTAATTGAACAGCAATATTTCTGTAAATAAGTAACTAATATACTACAAAAGTACCGACATTTTCAGTAGTCTCAGTTTATCAAATGCTGTGCCAATATTACCATTACCGCGGTTCGACTGTACGAAGCATTTTTAAAACACTGTTCCCGAAACTATCTATTGGTTAAAATGGGCATTACCTAATCGTCCATCTGATACAGATGAATCAACAGTAAAGCGGAAATGTTTGGCAGTTCAAAGTATAATGACACATGCTCATTATTAAGCATTTTTGTATAATGGGTGTTCCACTTGAGAAAATAAACACGATTATTAAAGAGAAGCCGTTCTGAAACCACATAAAGTGAGCGCCAGCTGCTGCCCACCGCGCCTTTATGATGAAAGAGGTAATCCTCAAAACCTTGTTCCATCGCAGACGTTAAACTGTATACGTGACAATACAAGATAATTATTTATTTGCATACAAATTTACTTTATAAAAGTGGAAGCAACATAATCGTCGAGGAAATAGACAAAATGAAATATCAATTTGTAATCATATTATTTTAATTTATAATTGCCAAGCTAATACTTCTACAACACATTGGTGAACGGCATTCAAATCAGTGTAGCTGTTTCTGACACTAGCGGGAATTATCGCACAAACAAATAAACTTATTGCCACACTGGGAACTATTCTAAAATTAATGTTATTGCAATAAAAATATTATCAAAAGTATATATTACAAAAGCACTGATTATATGTACATAAAAAAATTTATATATTAATATAAAATTTAAAGATCTTTTTAAATTATTTAAAGATCTTTGGATGTGTTTATTCGCTTACGTTTATTTAGCAGTTACTCTGTGACGATGGTGCATTTACACAAAAACCTGCCACTGTATCACGTTTCCTGTTATGACTTCAGTTTTTAATGGTTCTTTGTTGAGATCTTTTTATTATGAAGAAGTGCTAAGAGTTCTAAATGTGCCCGTAAAGGATTTGTAAACGCCGTCTTACACATTTTATTATGAGCTTCGTAGTTAGAGTTCTTTTTGTAATTTAAAACTTTCATTGAGAAGCTACTTTCATTTTAAAACTTTAATGACCGCGTGTCTTCTGTAGAGTAACTACCTCTTTTCTTAAATATATTAATTTTTAAATTTATTAAGGCGTGAGGAGACTGACTGACTTGCACTGTACGTGGCGTATCTTGCTATAGGAGAGAATAAACTATGATAAGGTTAGTATTGGCCAAGCTCTGCATCATCCAGCTTAATTCCAATAGTACTATTGTGAGCATAGTAATGTCATGGTATAGGTTTAAAAGCTTGGGTTTATATGTTTTGGTTGCAGTTGGGATAGTTATCAAAAAATTGTATGGCAATAGGTTCTAACAAATTATTTTAATTCATCGGTGACCATTTTAAGATGAAAGCTATTACCTAATTCATGAGACTGATCTTCGGTCGAAATTCGTCCATAATAAGTATCTTTGTCCAAACGACCAAATTTATCCTTCGCGCTGACGATATCAACATTAATTAATAAATAAATTTAGTTTTGTGAACCCCTTCATGTAAAGTTTAGCAAATGCTAATTTGACACTTACATGCATGTGTTATTCTTAAAAAGACAACGTTTTCTCTGTACTGAAATAGGTATACTAATTTAAAGC
>DWJN01004971.1:0-11898 GCA_018248895.1 Carystus phorcus
ACTTGATCCTCATAATATTCCTAAGGCATCTTAGGTGGAACCTATCTAGCGTGCGGATATGTCGGCGATGCAAACACTTTTTGAGTTATACTTAAAATACAAAACCTAACCTAACCTAAATACTCGCTGTATTTCCAGTCGCTGACTTAGTAATGTAGTCGCACGGTTAGTTAATTTTCCACTTACTCAAATTCATACCGCTCAAGTTATTAAAACAGTATGTCATCATCAGTACGCTAATCTCAGAAACTTATACGATTTGTATGGAGTTTTCGAGATTATATTTTGACGTTTCCCTTAACATTTAGTGAATTTTTCATTTAAATCGGTTAACAAATAAAAAAGTTATGTCAATTAAGTCAATCTTCACGTATATATATATAAATAATTCTGATGAGACGCAAAGTTCACCGGGTCATATAATATTGATAGCATCCTTAAGCGAAGCCCTACCATTAGGACAGCTTTGTCACCTTCCTACCGCCTGGTCTGCTGGTAACTAAAGAGTATACTTTAGGATGGTAATGAATTCTCGCGGGAGTCAGGAGCACTTACTTTAGGATGGTATGAATTCTCGCAGGAGTCAAGTGTAACTTACTTTAGGATGATATGAATTCTCGCGGGAGTCAAGAGCACTTACTTTAGGATGGTAATGAATTCTCGCGGAGTCAAGAGCACTTACTTTAGGATGGTAATGAATTCTCGCGGGAGTCATATACATTGAGCTGTTCCAGGTGTTTCCGTTATGGTCGTACCAAGCACCGAGGATGTTTGTCAAGTTTGTGTTCCGCCTCTTCGCAACAATCAGTTCAGTAGACGTTGCGGTTGTAAGTAAGTGTCTCATCGTGAGAACCGCACAACCGGCTAAAGGAATTAATCGTTCAAATACTGTAGTGCAGTAGCATCCCATTAAATCGGGGTTTTCCTGAAATTAAAATGATGTATTAGGATTTCAATTAATAATAAAGATAATTAGGTTTATCATTTATTGACTGTTAGGCGACACGAAGTTGCCTGGGTCACAGTCTGTACTAATATTATAAAGCTCGATAGTTTGTTTGTTTGAACGCATTCATCTCAGGAACTACTGGTTCGAATTGAAAAAATATTGTTTGTATTGGATAGTCCATTTACTGAGGAAAGCTATGTAACAACGTTATAACTTATAAAAGCTGAGCATTGATGAGAAATGTTATAGAAACGTTATAACTTCTTTATTTGTTATTTTGTTGTTTATTTGTTAACCGATTCAAATAAAAATAACACTAAATGTTAAGTAAAGGCCATCACAGTATAATCTTGAAAACTGCATTCAAATCGGATAAGGCGTTTCTGACGTTAACGTTAACAAACACACAGATATACAGGCAACAGAAGAAAATGGAAAAAACATTGTTTTGGGTTCCTTTGTAATTTTGTATATAAAAAGATTATAAAGGCTCCCCATCCTACTAATATTATAAATGCGAAAGTTTGTATGTTTGTTACTCCTTCACGCAAAAACTGCTGAACCGATTTTGATGAAATTTGACACACACATAGATAACTTGGTTTTATAATAACTTTGTTTTTATCCCGGAAATACCGCGGGATCGGAATTTACGCGGGAAAAAACTCCTACGCGTATAGCTTCTAAACAAACATATTAATATAAAACTAACAAGTCTGTCCTCCCGGAAATCCCGCGGAATCAGGAGTCACTGTGATAAAACTCCTGCACGTACGAATCTTGCTACCGCTATATTATATCTACCTACTATAGCTATCTATAGGCCTATGATTAGGGCTCTGTAAGTAGCAGGTTCGTATTTCTTATAAAGGGTTTCTACGCGGACGAAGTCACGGGCAGCCACTATATGAATATATTTGCGACGTACAGACCCCATTCTGAATTTTTAAATATATTTGCCATGCATAGACATATCAGTTACAGTTTTATCACTATATAGTATAAAACAAAATCGCTTTCTCTGTCCCTATATCCCTATGTATGCTTAAATCTTTAAAACTACGCAACGGATTTTGATGCGGTTTTTTTAATAGATCGAGTGATTGAAGAGAAAGGTTTACATATATGTATAATACACTCACAGTTTTTCTGTAGTGTATTTACTTATAGTATCAGCATTGCATTTACATTTAACATATTAAATCAGATTTTCCTTATTTCCTTATTCCGTGATATTACTTTCTAAATAAGTCTACTCTCACATAAAATGTTCAAACGTGAGATGATGTTATCCGAACTTCAATGCAAAACAGACATCGATAAGAGGACATGTAATTTTATTGTGTCAATTGAAAGTGGCGAGAAAGACTTAGAACAAAAAAGCACAGAAAATAAGACTACAGCAAAGAGATAGTTAACTAATTCGTGTTTTGAGACTCGTTGATGGTTTATTAGAAACATCGTTTCTCCTACATTGTGAGGCGAAAGTAAAAATAATATACAAATAATAATAGATTTTTATATGGCTATTTCTACGATAAGAGGTACCAAATTTTTGCGGTAATCAGTTCAAATATAAATTTTATTCTATATGTTGTTATTTTTATATATCAGGTTGTAATTGAGGTGGAATGGAATAGAACACAATGAAAACTATTCGTGTCTTATATATTTGTAGCCATTAATCTAGGATATGATTTAAATTTAACTAATTGTGGATTGCACACATTTTTATTCATATAATTCTTCTGTACGTGTGTTTTCCCTAAACTCTCAAACGATTGGACCTATTCCGATAAACTTTTTTGTGTATTTAAGAATTATTTAAATCACAATTCGATAGACAATGTTGTACTCGATGTCTGTACACATGCAACATAAGAGTATTAGAGTATGATATTGCATGAAATCAGCTGCCGAATCCGCTAGTAATACCTACAATATGAATAGGTACTTACAATATATGTATATAGTGCACTTTAAGCTTTCAATCATCAAAACCAACACGTTTATTTATCACAAAACACTTCATTACATACTATGTGATGATTTATCCAATATAGTGTACTTTAATTCCTGAATCATAATCAAAACCAACAGGTTTATTTATCATAAAACACTTCATTCTATACTTTGTGAAAATTTATCCAATATAGTGTGCTTTAATTCCTGAATCATAATCAAAACCAACAGATTTATTTATCACAAAACACTTCATTCTATACTATGTGATGATTTATCCAATAATTAATTATTTTCTGAATCATAATATAAACCAACTGGTTTTACATACTTATATTTATCACAAAACACTTTATTTTATACTATGTGATAATTATCCGATAATAAAGCCGGAATAAAAATAATATACATAAGTGAGAAAGTCTCTTACGACGACCGGTATAGCGATGCGAGTCCTCGTCATATCTCCAAAACAGTGTAACAGGGAAGTTACGTAGCAAGGTCACGCCGGTTATGCCAGTTTCTGTGTCAGCTGACATTAAACTGTTACAGTTGACATCACAAATAATCGATCGAGAGCAAAAATCGATTCTTGTTTCATTCGAGTACGTTCAATATTGCGTATTGATTTTTAAACGGTAGGACCAATTTTTTATTTTTACTTTGTGTTGAAATTAATTTCAGAATGGTTTAGATTAACAATTCGATTCGATAGAAATGAAACGTTCTTATAACGCTGGACGATAGCAACTTCCAAAAATTGATAATTAACAAAAACTTAGCGAAAATAATTTATCATTACCGCGATTTAAGTGTAGGTACATTATTAAATACCTTTCTTTTGTACTCTAATTAATAAACTAAAGCTGGTTTAAAACAACATTAAAAACATCGTTATTACTTATATTTCACACCTGGCAGTTAAATGCACCTGTACATGCAAACGACTGCAGATGGTTTATACCATCGTCTTAGCATTAAATGAAAAAAAATAATAACTTTCATACAAAAACGGTAATATCCTTGAATCTTATACTGGTAGATAACATACGTGTATGTCCGTAAACAAACAAATGGTTCAATTTTCTGATAACATCATTAAAAATAAAGAGAAACATTATTTTTAAGTAAAATTATATCGAAACAAAACGATAGCGAAACGTTCATACTTCGTATTATGTTAATTTTGAATAGTGATATAATAATTATCTGACTATCAATATAGTATTTTTGTTTAAAGTTATTGTACTCATTATGGTGTTTAAGAGAATAATTAATTCTATTGCTAAGATTTTATTACCTCGCTTAACTCTTATTAGAGCCAAATTTCTAAATAAATTACACAACTTATCCAATGAGCTTGAAACTTTAAATATAAGTTTAAAAATAGAAAAATACCAACAAACATCTACTCTTCAATCCGCTTTAAAAACTAAATATTTTAAATAATATTATGTTTGCATTTATTTATTAGTTGTGATTGAATATGAACTAAAACCATTAATGAAATCTATTTCGGAAAATTTCATACTTATATTGAAAATGTTGCAATGTAGGTATACCTATTTATACCCTATACAATACTAGTCTCTCCTGATTCTGTATCATTGCTCCTGATAAAAGCATAGATAATTAGATATATTTTACCTGTTCCAAGGTGAATCGGTAGTAGTTAGTGACCAACCCAAATTCACTACTTAAGGACTGCTATATACCTAATAACAACTGCCGAAGACTCAACGTGCCCTCTGAGGCACGAAAACACTCGGGATGCAAACACTTTATTTCAATAAAACAACACATTACGTTCCACAAAACGCGTTCGTATATAAATACAATACGTTGTCTCCAAACGTGCTAACAAATTCTTCCCAAGTTAACAATACATAATAAATAAAAACAAAACCACTAAATAAAACCCGGTAATTTTCACCAGTTAAATAACGAGAGAAGGTTAAGGTACAATAAATGTCCGCGGGCGGCCTTCAACACTTCTCATTGCGTTACGGTACCGGTTACAGACTTTTAGCGTTTCTATAGTATTTGTTGCACCTTCATACATTTTGAACAATTATAACAAAAATATCATAGATATTATATTTTGTTGCAATAAAGAACCCTTGTCTCGTCACTAAATGTATAGCACAATACTAACTTTTCTATGTTAATCGATGGGGTTTTCTCTTCTATAATTTTTGGCCTTGTCAGTGAATTGCACGAAAAATTATCTCGTATATAACAAGAGGTAACATAAATATGTAGTATTCATACAAAAAAGGTCATAATTATATTACTTAACTTTTAAATATATTGATATACATTACGTTCTTTTGGTTCTCTGTATGACAATTGTTCTTTTTTTCCTATCTGGCTATACTCGACCATATTTTTTAATTAATATTATGCTATTGAAATATGTAGTTTATATAAAAGCTAATAGAAAGTGGATTGTATCAAATCATAAAACAAAGAGAGAAATTCATATGTGTCAGATTATACTTAATGAATTTATAGCACTAATAACAAGAAAACTAAATGTTTAAAGTATGCAAATTTATATGTCTATCAAATTCCACTAAAGAAAATAGTACAATTGCGACCACTTACAAAACATATATATAAACTATATATATAAACATATATAAACTATATATATAAACATATATAAACTATATATTAAATACAAGTTTTCAGTCTAAAATATCTTTCTATTTGTATCAAATAATCCTAAACCCGTTACTGCTCTGATTTTCTTGCCTGTTATACTCAATATACGAAGAATTTACAAAGACGACGTAATCACATATTTCAACCGATTTTCCTTAAACTTATATTAATCTTATGTGTAATGGTGGAAGTATATATTTGAGTGGCAGTAGAAGTAGTTATATGTGTAAGAGAAAAGGAGAGAGTAGGAAATAAAAAGAGAATATTGACAGACTAAAACGTTAATAACAATAAACGCTCAGATCCTATGATACATACCAAACGTAAAAATTATCAAGCAAACCGATATTGACTATGAACGGAGACATCGCCGCCTTACACAACCCGAGATTACTTCAATATCAATTTAATTGCTATACCAATAAAACACAAATTCAAATAAACGTTTCTCATTGGAGCTTGAGCCTGGAATTTGAGGAATTAGTCAACTCGAACGAAATGTTATAAAACTAATTATACCTAAATTAATGTATGGACACGAGTATTATCCAAATTAAAGCTTTATTATTATTCACATAACTTTGATGTTGGAATGTACGCAAATGGGATTAGGATTAAATCTCGAATAATTATGATAGCAAGATTGGAATAATTTGAACAGAAGGATCAGTCTTATCCCTCTAATTAGTAGGCTCCAATTTACTTTATGTTGGTACGAGTTGGTAGGGCTATATTGTTATTATACGAATATACTTTAGTAAAACAAAAAAAAACCGGCGATCATGTATGAAAAGAGTTATGAAAGATGATGAAGCGAGAGAGGTATGACAGAACCGTAGCAAGAGGAAATAGTCTCTGCCTACCCCAAAGGGAAAAAGGCGTGTTTATAATGTATACTTTAGTATGAATGCTTAATAATTCCGTAAAGTTTTTTTTAGTGATAACCTCCTTATCTTTATAGAGTTTATCTGTCATATAGCAGTCAGTAACAATTAGAAAGAGATGTTAAATTCAAACAATCCCGTCTCAAGAATGCAAAAACTATAAAGTTGTTTTGGTTGCAAACTACGGACAACTACTTCTTATTTGAGTGCGAATACTATACGCGAATATAAGGAATAGGTATTCAGACGCAAACCGTGGGCGGGTTATCCAGTTTCTGTTATAATCCACATAAGCTGCATATACTCCAAGCGAACATAAACCTCACACCAACAAGTTTCCGTGCGAATGTTCAAGTTAATCGCACCGCTTCACATCTGCATAACAAACGCTTTACTTTTGTATGGCGCTATTGAACTTAATGCTTGCGAATATTAAGTAATGATTAAGGTACTCGAATATTAAGTAGCCCGGCTAAATATACTGTGATGAAACTGACGAGTCTAATCCTCACACTTCGCGATGTATCCTAACCTATGGCAACCAGACATACAGTTCCTTCAACAATATATAACGCTACACATTCATAATCACACTCTGAAATTTCCTGTATCATGGGTACGATGAACAACACACACCCAGACTAAGAACAAGAATTTAATCTCATCATTCTAATTTTTGTCTCGATGGAAATCAATTCCAGGATCCTTCGAACAGCAGTCCGGCATGGTAACATTTGCACCGCATAGGTCATCAATATATTTTATACATATGTATAAACCTATGGATTTTACACTATTATTATTTTTCTATTATATAATTATTATGCCTGCCTTCAACCCATTAATGGCCTACTAATAAACACGGGTCTCTCACATTTACTGAGAAGGTCTAAAGCATGCTGCCCATGCTGCTACTATTGGTGGAGGGGTTAGTGGCCAATCCAAATGCTGGAATTTTTATGCTACTGGAATATTTCCGACATGGTTTGACGACTGTTATTTAATATAACAACCGGGACCGACGTGGCGATGGCTTAACGTGCCGTCCAAAGCACGGAAACGCTAAAGGATTTTTTTACCAAGAAAAAGCATACCATATAAGCATAAATAGTCCACACGTAATCTATTAGATCAACATCCTCCACGATTAAACACAGCTATAAAATCGCAAACACTGAATACGTACAATTTCTAAAGCTCGAACAATACTTTCTCCGAACGTAAACCCTACCCGTATCACAGCTAAATGTTTGCGCAATCGGAGCCTTCTACACGAACGGTCGGAAATAACGCAATCGCTGTTCAAATAGCATTGAATGGAACGCCTTTGACACATGAATACCTGATACCGCAGTCACAACTCTTTCATATAGTCGATCAATGGATTCGTTTGGACCAGTGATACCCAATGTGGTATATAGATTCGTAGGAAGGTAGGAGAGGGCATATTCCGCTCGGAGATGAACATGGCGTAGCTTTGTAAGGAGTCCTCCTGATCCGCCCTAAGTAGGGTGTCAGCGATTGGGTCCTTTGGGTATTATGCAGGCTACCAGCGTGTTCCTTGGAGATCCCGGAGCCTCGTCGCTCGCAGCATGTACCTATCAAGGATTTGAGGAGGTTCTAGTGAATAAAAATCCCACATGACCCTTCGATAACTATCTGAAGATTTCCCCTCAGAAAAAAGGGTCAGTATAATGATCAAGCACACTATTATTTAACCAATATGTTCAGAGTCCACCCTGAATAAAACTCTAAACAATTCACTACTATAAATACGATCGCGAGCGGGCGATGGTCCATAAACTTAATTGATCATTATAAGCATGACATAACCACCCGCATTTCCATCGGTTACTCACAAATATCTTCATCTCTTTCGTCACATGTCACGTGCATTGAACAGAAAGAGATGGAGATTCAAAATGGAGGGAGCGTATCTATTTTCATTTTTATGATCACCATATTCCAGCAGTGATGAAGCACTTGTTTTAGTAAAAAATCCACCAATTTGGAGCCTTTTGGCAAATTAGCAATGCTTAATTTTGCAGACGAAGGAGAGGAAATGGTAAAAGTCGTTTCATAACCAATATGACGGCAGCAGAATTGAAAACAAATTGGTATGATGTGCTTCTTCTATCTTTGAGTCCTAATCTAACCCCTCCTGCACTGCTGCAGCTTGTTAAACAAAGACGAGACTTAACTCCAAGTCCATTCTGGTGTAAGTCGTGAGCGTACGAAATACTCGTTTTCATCCTAACACCAACCACACTTCTAGAAGCCCGCGGGATTACAGAAGGAAAATACCTCTTTTATATGTCGCCTGTAGTATCCTCGCCTTAAACATACTGCTTAAAAATGTCGCATGGCAGTAACGGGCGGTACTCTAAGCCTATATATTTTATATGGAGACTTGAGAATGCTGTTGCAGCTGTACGAGACAGCTCATAATGCCTGCTGGTAGTAAGGTTAAAAATTACATGACAAATCCATATTATGGTATCAGCACAAAGCCGACTACTAAAAAACGGAAATTCCTAATCCTCCAACATTCCAATGGCTAAACACGAATTGCACTAAGGCTCGTCTCCGGTTATTCCGGTCCATTTTCAGACTCAAAATCCAGATAGCCCACATTCTCCTTTCCAGTTCCGAAAGCATAAAAACTAAGGAATTCAGTCGCATAACCAGTTCATAATCTCGTGAATCTGATCAAAAAACTCCTCTAATGACCTTGACAGCGCCAGAGTTGAGTAATCAATCGGGCATAGCGTGGATTACGTCACAGCCGGCGCACCTTTGTGTATCATTTGTGTCACGGAAGTCTAACATATCTGACTATATGGCACGCAGTCTAGACGATAGATTTAGTGTAGAGAAGCTCAGCTAAAGACTCATTTGGGCATATTCGGCAAACTCTGAATAGGCATAATATAGCCCGCTCTGAATAATTATGTTTATTCTATGTATTTTCAAAAAAAAATCATTACATTTTTTTTATATATATTTTTTTAAATAAAAGTTTCCCATGACCTTTATTACCTATAAGAATATATGTACAAAGTTTCATGATAATTTGCTGAGTAGTTTTGGCGTGAAAGCGTGACAAACAAACTTACATTCACATTTATAATAATAACCATTAATTTGACGCACCTTCAAGCTAAATACATTTTTCTATTAGGACACTGCTTTATGAGTAATGCCAAAGGGGCAACATACATGGTCTATTGCCACCACTAATATCAGATGTCTCGTTCGCTCTTTTTTCCACTTTTTATAAAAAAATTATCTACTTAGTATTTTTACAATATCACTACGGACATTCTCGTTATAAATCGACTTCAATAAACAGTTGTAAATTTTTTCTAAAGTGATACTTATATATTTTTTTCAATGTGCCGATTTAGATATCCCATTAAAATTTGCTCGACATCTGACGAGTATTCTGAGTTATCCCTTATATAAGAATATTTTATTCAAACTTTTAAAAAGTTCGAAAATTACAATCAGGCTCAGACAATCGCTTCCAAGATTAAAACGAGGCCGCAGATAAAAACTAGTAAATAGTGTCAATCCATTAATAGCCCACTAAGTCTACAGGGTACGGGGAATAAGGAGATATCCTCATCATTTTTAGGAAAACTAGTAAATATCTACATGTGAATAGGCAAACACAAAACAGTTAACCATTTTCTCCTCTGTTTGTCAACCGGTTTTCATTGTTTGTTGTTTGAAAATTACTGCCTGAATAGTTTTAGTAATATCCATAATTTTTTTTTTTTTATTTAGCTACATTTGGACTACTGCATTTGAAGCAAATAGAAAAGTGTACGGTCTTTGACACTAAATTTTCCTCAAAGTTTCAATTCTCATTTATTATTGTCTAATCTCCACCGCAATACTTGTATAAATAAATATGTTAATCCCCGTATTAATACAATATTAACTTTACACTAGCTGTACCCGCGACCCCAGCCGCGTGGAATTTAGTGAAAAAAAATATTGTTCAGTTAGCAGATATTGCGATAATTTATAATTCTAAAAGTAGCCTAGGTTATTGCTTATTACATCAGCTATCTGCCAGTGAAAGTCCCCTCAAAATCGGTCCAGCCGTACCAGAGATTAGCCGGAACAAACAAACAGTAAAAAAATTAAAAAAAATGTTATTTTGCTATATATACCGTGTACACATAGATATGCATTTAGTACAAAAGCGGTTGTTCTAATATCACAAACGGACACAACTTAATTTATTCGTATAGATGTTTACATTAAATACCTGCATACAAGTTGACACTGACCTACCGTGACGTTAGCATGATATCACCCGCATGACCGCATCTCAGCAGATCGCTGTCGTATTGATAGCTACTTCACTATGAGTTTCAGCTTCATAATTATTACTGGCAGACTCGTCCACGCGTTGCTGTGACTAAGGTTTACATACTCAGTTTAGCAGACTTATTTACGACCTTACACCGCCCTCTGTTACAATCCTATGGAACTAATTCTTTGTAAGATATTAAACAAATAATTTGCAATAAAATAATATTGCGACTTTAAATTGAGATGTAAGCTATCCTGTCTTTTAAGTTGGATCAAAGTGGACAAGGTGTGCAAAATTTGATTAAAATCGGTTAAGTGGTTTAGGAGTCCATCGCGGACAAACACCGTACACCGCACCGCACTTAGACCCCCCCCACCCCGGTGGCCTTCCGTATACCAAAATAAAAAAAATAAGTTTTTGTCCATATGTCTGTTTGTTTGTTCCGGCTAATCTCTGGAAGGGCTGGACCCATTTTGACAAGACTTTCATTGGCAAATAGCTAATGTAATAAGGACTAACTTAGGCTACTTTTATTTTAGAATTATAAGTTATCATAAAATCTGCAAATTGAACATTTTGTTTTGTTAAATGGTACGCAAACGATTGTGACGGGACGCTCAGTCCCTTGTCGGGAGAGCCAACAACGGCACCGCGCTTCGAGATCTCCGAGCGAGATTGAGATTGATTGAGCGTGATTCCAGAGTCCTCCATAGCGCTGAGGAAGGCCACCGGAGGGGTTTTAGTGCGGTATATTTATTTATTTATTGCATTACCAACATAAGAAACAGTAAGTCATGTGAAATAGTTTCAATTGCGACTGGTTGTATATCTAACTGCTCTTACAGATTATAGGCAACCACTGCATGCTTTGTGTACATCATTAGAAAGAAGGAAAATACGTAATATATAAAAACAAACAGTGAAAAACGAGTAGGTAGAAAGTAATACCTATATATCATATAAAATTGATTTAGGTGCGACACATTTTATAAGTTTGCATTTGAATGTGGAAATGCTATCAAAATGTATGTCTACAGGGTGTCCCGTAAGGAATGGACCAACGAAATGTCGATGATAGTCGGGGTCACTACGCATACGAAACAGTAAAT
>DWJN01004972.1:0-11898 GCA_018248895.1 Carystus phorcus
ACGAGGATTTGTGAAAACGTGGATAATCTTGGTTGGAGAAAGACGAAGGATTAATGCATTTGAGAAGTGGTGCTGGAGGTAAATGTTAAGAATACATTGGACTATGAAATGAATGCATCAATGCGTCGATCCTAACCCAGCTCTGACAAAAAGCCTTATCTACCTTATGTCAACAACACATCTTTTCTTATGTTGGTCTCACAGTGTGCAGAACCTATAAAAACTGAGTATAGTTAGAACCACCAAAGGAAAGATCCCGCGGTCATTCACCAACAAGATGGACCGATCAAGTAAAGGACTCGTCATCATCTAAATTCTACACAGTCCTACGTGATGCGCTGGACAGAGACCGGTGGAGGCAAACCCCCCTTTCTCAACGCTACCCTGATAACCACGATCCTTAGAAATAAGGGACCGACTTAAGAGAAAGATACAACGAAAATGTATATGTGTCACGTGAATGCCAATGACAAAATAATTCAGATATTATAAAATACAATATACTGTGTAACGTAAGTTTTATGGATTATCTAAAGTACTTTTCTTTCGAACACGTAAAATTATGAACTGTTAAAATAATATTATAATAGCTTCTTACACTTTCCAACTATGGTTAGCAAAAAAAAAACTATTATTTTTTCTTTCTTGCGAGCAGTGCATTGTTGATGCATGGAACTATAGGTAGGTAATAATATACTTTTAATTGCATTCATAAATTTGTAACCGAATTGCGCTTTTGTTTTAGTAAAGTAAATGATCAAGTCATGATGATTCTGTGATTTAATACGTTATAAACAATAGCTTGTCTCTACGCATTTTAAATAAACATATTCAAATAACTATGTATATTGTTATGATAAATTTGTTCACAATAACGATACCAGTGGTCAGCATAACTGATAGCCTCTTCAAAGAGAAACAATATCCTGATACCGTAGTATCTTTGTGACATGTGATAATATTATCTACATTTGTATTATAATTTACTAATAAACGCAAGCTATCTATGCATAGATGTTTGTAAAGATTGAGGCAATCATTCCTTAACCTTTAAATGTTCGATTGACGCCGTTTTACTAAGCTGAGCAATTTTAATCTAGCAGGCTCTAGCTCTAGCATTGCTCGGTACAGGTCATCAATTGAAATGTAAACTTTTTTATCATTGATTCTTAGCTAACCGAGTCACTCGTATGTAGTTAACACATAAAACTTAACTTTTTCGTATTTACGATTCACTAAGCAACATTTTGTGGGCAAATGAGCAAATACGCAGTGTTTATCAATATTTTTTTCCGTACTGAAACGGCATAGCACACAAACCCCATTTCCATACTGAGAGCTTGAAAGACAATTCTTTAGACCTTTCTTTATTCTCTATTTTTTTTTTTACATCGGTGGTACTTTTTGGCTACAACCTCAATGTTTATGGGACAATAATTTTGTTCCAGAACTTATATCACAATTTTTTACTGATAATATATTCTACTTAAACTTTTTCGTTTAGTAAATTTCAACTTAAGTAATTTTAAGAAATAACAATAATTAGGTTAACTGTATAAAACTGTTTAACAAACAACCACTTTGTTATCACGAATTTTCCATTCAATGTGAGTACGTTGTAAAATAATGTTTAAAATGATTTATCTTTTTGTTTATCAATTACTTCACATTGATCATTATTTTGTGGTTGAACCCAATGTTATTGATATAGGCTGAGGTTAATGTGGATTAACGATTAACGATCGTAACTAATGAAATCGGTTGTCGCTATCATTAAGACGTTAATTGCGGCACAGTTAAGTCGTATAATTTTGTTATAATTATTATTGTTGTACTAAAATATTAAAAACACATGGCTCCTAAAGACTCAACTTGGTCGAACGAAGCACAGAAACGTATTTTAGAGAAAAGAACACATGCTTCATTCCCACAGTTGAAATATCCCTCGCTAAGAGATGACGGATTAAAAGATCCAGTGCAGTGGCTTCAAGGTAAATCTCTAGACGATGGTGCAGAAGGGCTGTGGAGGGTTCATGATAAAATATACGATTTAACAAGTTTTATCAACAAACATCCCGGGGGCGAAGAATGGCTTGAATTGACAAAGGTACGTATATATAGAAAAATAGTATAATTTAATTTCTTTTAAGACAAAATGCCAAAGTCTGTTTAACCAGATGTTATACGACAAATTCACAACGCAACATTTATTGTATCAATATTTGTTGTTGATTTACATTAGGTAAAATTATTTTCTCTAGGGAACAGACATCACTGAAGCATTTGAAGCACATCATATTTATCCAACTGCTGAGAAAATATTAAATGATTATTATATCAAGGACGCTGAAGGGCCTCGTAATTCACCATTCACATTTAAAGATGATGATTTCTATAGGACGTTTAAAAGAGCAGTACGTGAAGAGCTTAAAAATATTCCAAAGGATATATCGCACACAGCTGACAGAATAACGGATGGGATTTTTATGACTCTTTTATTCAGTGCACCTTTAAGTTGTTTTTTTGATGACTACATGTTGGCAACTGGCTTTTATGTAATTTCCTCTATAGCCTTGTGTTTTCTAACAGTTGCTTGTCACAACTATATACATAGAAGAAAAAATTGGAGAATGTACCTTTTTAACCTAAGCATGTGGTCATACAGGTAATATTTTTACTTACCATAACAGTATACATATAAGCATTACTTTAACATTAGCAGTTAATTTGTTTTCCAAATTAGTTTATAAAAATACTAATTCCATTAAAAATGAAATTTAACCATACTTAATTAAAGACATGGTAATGTATGTAGATAATTTATGAATATTCTATCGCCATTGTAGACTTATGAAACTACAAGAGTTTAAAATGGTTATCTTTAAATGAAATAATAAATTAAATCTTACAGAAATTTAAGACTGAAATGTATGTAGATAGAAAAACGATATACTCGTACGTGAGATGGCATATTTACTAGTAAAATAATCTTAACAGCCTTATAGTTATTTCTTTTTTTTAATATTAAGGTTTTGAGTAATGCAGTAGCTTTGGGGATCGTAGTGTTTATGTTAGATGAAATTTTATTTCAGTTAATGACGTTGGTGTCTTTGGAGGCATCTATTAAATAAAATCTTATAAAAACTAATATTAATGTTGTAATCATTTTACATGCCTAAATAAACTTAATAATAGCAAATATCTATGGTCATAGATATGTTTTTATTAAATTGAAAGATACTAATACAGCATAAAGACCACAGATATAGAATTTAATAAACGTGTCTGAATCTCCAGAACGTTAAAATTTTCCGCTTATTTTATAGGCTGAACATTAAATATGTTCGAAATCTAAAGGATGTGGATCTACCAAAAGCTATAGGTAAACCATAAGTACATAATATTGACAATTTAGAAATATTGCTAGCTATAGTATGTCTTTTTGTTTTAACAAAATTCCAGCTTCTAGTTTTATCCGCAACAAAATTATAGGTAGTTCGAAAGTGCCTTAAATGTTATCGAGAAATGGACAGCATAACTGCTGGATTCGCCGGAGCACTGGCATACGGTCTGGTATGGGTAGACCTACGTTTGTTGAAGATTTATTTTCTTACATCATTGTTGCAAATTGATAGGCTACACTCACATATTCAATCATTCAAAAATACGTATCATTTACTGTAATAAGCTTAGATTACAATAAAATAGCAAAGATTAATTTTATTTTGCCTTCTGATAACATTACATTATTTAAAATACTTTTTAGATTTTCATTGTTGTTATAAAGCTTAAAAAAATGTTTTATGTAAAACATTAATATAACTTATACTCGCAAAACCAATTGATACTCACAAATGTCATATATTTTTTCCAGAGATTTCCGTGTATCCCATGTACTGTCACATCACCTCTATACGAACACCCTCATGGATTTAGAACTAAGCGGGTTGGAGCCAATCCTGCAATACTTACCACGGAAAGACAAGCCATTAGTTGCTAAAGCTGGATTTGTCACGCTATACTTGATGTTCCCTTTTATATTTTTGCTCAACTTTTGTAAGAGGTAAAATTGTGTTTCAAATTCCATATCATTTATTTGATGTAGGTAAGACGTTATTTGGATAAAACACAGCTGTGTTCTAAAAAGGATTTACATTTGAGAAATGGGGATACCATTGTAAATAGTCAAGTCTTATGTCAATCAGAATCACGAGAAAAGTGTTCCATAATATCAAAATGTATGCCTTGACTGCGGACGCTGCGACGGTTTGTCTTATTAAATTCCGTGATAGTCGTAGCGTGAGACTTTAACAACGTTCAGTGACTTCTGTCACGGATTATTTTATCGCCAAATCACTAAAAATCCTACTGCAAATGTTCATAAAATAAACAATTTTAAATTCTAGTAATGTTGAGTTGGACAGATTGCTAGATAAAATTATCGCTAAAGAATATAAATAAGTTAAATGACTGATGCCTTAATTCCATATAACAGGTCTTTTTTCATAATTGAGGAAGCTTAGGGAACTCCGCCACGCTGCTCCAGTGCCGATTGGTCGGGGTGTAAGCTAGATAATTTTACCAAACAGATACGTTATATAAGTAAAATCATACAGACGACAGCAGATGGTTAGTGAATACCGTCGTAAATTAACTCCATATTTATCTCTGTGACAAACAGAAGTTAAAAGAGAAAATTGAAATTTCATTTATATTTTAACGCACTTAAAAAAAGGAGGAGTATTTCAATTCCACTGTATTTTTTATGTATGTTTGTTTCATAACTTTTACTCGTTGTACGAATTTAAATAATTTATTTTCTATTCAAAAGCTGGTGGTGTTTTGTAGTCCCATTTTTAAATTTAAGCGACTTCTGACGAATAGTTTCTGAGTTATTCCCAATAATGTGAATTTACTTGATGCGTATAACTTCAGAAATTGAAATATTTAATTCGGTGTATTCATTGAAGTCGGCCTTTTTTTTACCGACCCGTTATAAAAATGGGAAATGGCAGGAAAATTATGACAAAACGATTATAAACTTTCAGATTTATTGCCATATTTTTACGAAAAGGCTTTTTTGTAACTCACTATTCCTGGCACGATATCATTGGCTTTTTATTGCCTTTGTGGATGAAAATCATGAGTAATGCTCCTTGGACTTACGTGCTCTATACTTGGTTATGGATTGTCTGCACTGCCAGCCTTCTTTTCTTCGTAACTGCCGTGAATGCAGCTCATCATCACCCAGATGCAATTAAAGATGGAGATCAACCTGAGTGAGTTAAAATTTACACTACTTTGTAAAATAAGTTCAAGATATTCCCAACTGCAGATTAATAACTAACCAGCATAGCCTTATTCGACAACATTCATTATATTATCTTGGACGTTTTTAAAATCTGCAAAATATAAACTTAGGAAAACGTTGATAACACTCCTAGCTCTTGCCAAAAATCTTTCTTCAAAATTAGAAATTGGTGCATTGTCATTGTCATTGAGCGATGTTGGTGATAAATTCTAAAGCAAGGGATTATTTGTTTAGCAGAATAACTCATATTGTAAAATTATAATTACCTAAGCATTTCATGGAAAAAATCCGATTTACTGACCTTTATTTTTTTAATTCTATTTTAAATTACAAAAATGTGATAACTTCATCTTTCCAGAAACGAAACTCCAGATTGGGGAGCTCATCAAGTAGAAGCACTTCTGGATCGGAAGGATGTTAACAGCAGTACATTCGCGGTCATGATTTTATTTGGTGAACATGCTCTTCACCACATGTTTCCGACCCTTGATCATGGTGTCCTACGGTACCTTCACCCGGTGTTCCTAAAACATTGCGAAAAATATCAGGCAAATTATCGAGCGTCCACGCAGTTTAAGCTTGTGCTTGGACAGATTAGGGAATGTATGAGAACGGAATTTAGGACTGATAATGACAGACGCATGTTTCAATAGAATTTGTTGTACATCATTCGAAAAAGGAATCATTACGAACAAATTTATTTTATACATTTAGTTACATATTCCTTGCATAGATTTAGAAGGTATAGATTGTGCGATGCTGTGGCCACAAGAAATAGTTGTTGTTTAGTACTGCAAATAACTATGTTATAAATACTTAATTTACAGTTCCAAAACCGCAATTAAAATAGACTAAAAAATACGTTAAATATTAAAAAAAATATTACTTATAATATGCTAATATTTTCCATCCTTTTATCTCGTTAAGGGATTGGCTTGAAATTTGACAACGAAAGATGCCTAGCAAACACTTAAAGAAATCAGCCACGTTGCGGTAACTGAGATAAAAAATGATTTTTCGTTCTTGGTTTGTTACATAAACGTAGGAGTCTTTAAGAGGAGAATGAACAGGCTTTTGCTAAGTTAATGCGACCTCCATCTTAGACGTCCTCACCACTTACCATCACGTGGGGTTGACGTCAAGTATTAACTTATATTAAATAAAAAAATAAAAAAAACATACTCGCGTTCTAGCTCCAACAAATTATCGCTATATCTAAACCTCATAACTTCCTTTATTAGTGCACTATCTTTGCTACGCTTTGAAAATTTTTTCCGTTAATAACATTTATGCTCTTTTCTCGAGAATTTATTCATTTACTTGCTTGCCTCCTTTTATCATTATTCTACATCTAAATTCCTTTTACTTATTAAAAGAAATGGCAGTTTAAAATAATATAAATATTTGAAGTAATACGTGTATGGTTTAATGAGAAAGTTGACTACCAAATTTTGCCACTATAGTTTGTGACATCGATATTACAGCAATTTTTATAATAATAACGCTTCTTGATAAATTTACCTTTGACATAATTTATTTATATTGCATATTATAGGTGTATAAAAATGTGTAATGTTATTGTAATAAAATAGTTTGTTTTTAATTGCGTTTAATGTAAAATATAATCACTTAGTTCCAAAAAGAATGAAACCGAAATAGCAGATGGAACATGTACCTGTTCAGTAATTAAAAAAATGGTACGAAACATATATAGCTGATTAAACAATAAATTAATTATACATAACTTATACTGATATATAAGCTGAAGAGTTTGTTTGTTTGATTGTTTGAACGCGCTAATCTCAGGAATTACTGGATCGATTTGAAAATCATCATCATCTAGTGTAATAATAATCACAATGAAGAATTTTATATCTAATATTCTGTACATAACCGTTGAGGCTTTTAGACAAGAACCTAATCGTACTCAGCTGTTGAAAGGTCGAGCTTTAATTTTAATCCGTATCGATGCCGATACCGTCCCAACAACGTACCCCATTAATAACAAAAGGCAGATTCACCACATATTTATCACATTGCCTAAGCAAAATATTACTTTATAATGGGTAATTAATGTCTTATTCGCTTAATTTATAAAGGGCAAGCCTTTGGGCTAAACAATATTATTATATCAAGATTTATTGTGTTAAATTAATTTCTTCATGTAGTGATTGAGCTGTCTTATCGCCGGTTTATAAAAGGTTCAAAATTTCGTTGAAAGAAATACACGTGTTAATTTAGAGGCACTGTCAAATAAATTAGGGTTTCTGAAAGGGTAATTAGAGAATAAATAAGAATTAACTAAATTGTCCCTATTTCACGAACGATTCCGAGTAAAAAATTGACTGTTCTGTCAGTTATACAGATTTGACAATTTATTAGTTAATTTTTCGATGGTCAGCCTTTCAGGACTCGACGGTTAATGATTTTTTTTAGAAATAGCCGAATAACGAGCAGTTATACTGCGTGATGGTAAGTGGTCATTACCTCCCATTTACATCAACAACACTTTATATACATAAAAATAATAACGCCACACGCTCATAGCCCCACTAGGATTTCCCGTGTGATGGGTGCCATGGACAACAAAGAAAGACAATTACACACACACCCAGACTGAGAACAGAAATTTGAATTCTACATGCAAATTTCGGGGTCACTAGGAATCGAACCCAGGACCCTGCGAACGGCAGTCCGACGTGGTGACCATTACGCTACGCAAGTCGTCAAATTTCCATATTCTATTAGATGACGCGACTCCAAGTAATTACGAATACAGCAAAAAGTCAGTCATTTCGTAAAACAATATTATTATGCAACGCAATGAATTCCCGCGTATTATAACTACATACCTACATATGTATGCTTAAATCTTTAAAACTACGCAACGGATTTTGCTGCGGTTTATTTTAAAAGATAGAGTGATTGAAGAGGAAGCTTTATATGTATAATACGTTCACAGTTTTTCTGTAGTGTATTTAGTATCGTAGTATAGTAGTCCCGGGACTACTACATTAAAAGGGGAGTATAACAGTACATAATATTAATGCTTGATATATTAGGAGCTAGTACATTAAATACCGACATTGGTGTCAATAAGCCACGCGGGTTGTCATATCATCGATGCGTTGTAGGTCCCGAAAGAAGAGTAAAAAGAAACATAGATAATACTTGCTCTTTATCACTAGCAGAAAACGTCGAGTCATTTGGCGATTGAGTCAAGCAAGAGAGTAATAGCTAACCAGGCATAACGGAATGATATTAAAGAAATGAGTTAAATTAAAATGTTAATTAATATAATCCACGAATCAAGTTATGCGTCTTTAGTTTTAACTATTAATTACTTAGTAATTTATTACTACCAATGAGGCTACTTTACAGTTAATATTTATCACTGCTCATATACGTTCGTTATAGTACAACATCAGATACGAAAAAATAAATATGGTTGATAATAAAATTCCAAATTTATTATCTTTGAAAAGTGCCTATCATAATGTCATCGCAAGTCTTTCGTGCGAAAAGGTTGCACGTAGAATTTATAATTTTATACCCGTATGTAAATTATCACACGCTTAACCGTTGAGAGCAAATTTGAAAACATGAGAGTCATTTCAAAGAAACCTAACTTATAAACTAGTGTGTGATACTCTTTTTACTTTAGTTAGGAGTATTATTAGTAGTATAAAGTTGAGGAGTTTGTTTAGTTAAACGCACTAATCTCTGGAAAGACTAGTTCGAATTGAAATTATTTTTCTATATATTATATTATTTTTGTATATTTTATATTACAAAACACAGCCCCGACGTATTGTTACTAATCGAAATCAAAACAATCATAATATGAAAGGATTATAATACATTATTATAATTAAGAAAAAGTTTGAATATGTACTGTGTAAGCTTTAAAAAAACGATGTGTATACACGGGGTCCTTTCATACTGGTGTATAAAGCGATACCTTTTTACGATATCTTATGTTATATTAAATATGGGTCACCTCCTCGGGTCGTTCGCTATTTACAGACCTAGGATGTTACAAAACAGTTAAGAAACATATTAAAATAAAGAAAAGAACAAATAAATTTAACCAGTGACATAAAGAGTACTTATCATTTATTTTTATTGTCGAGCTGCCCCTTTCCACGAAGTTTCTTCATTCAGAATGCTATTGGCCGCTATCTGCAGATCACGGCAATTCCTTTCCACAAATTGGCTATTCATTTCCACATAAGAGTGAGTTATTGAACGAGCCCCCGCCAGATAAACATCTCTTAGGGTTTTACTTCGTTATTTACAAATTAAATTTTCCTTCATTACTACACGTTCATTTTTGCGTATTGTATTAGCCCGTTTATACATTGTATGTTAAATTTATGACAATATTTCCCCGCAGTTAGTGAAACTGCCTAATTGTAATATCATGTGTATGTCAAGGATATTCGAGCAACTTTAAATACTCATGTTACCGGTACACAAAATAGTTATTATGAACTTCTAAGGCAATAATATCATTTGAAAAATAGAGATGCTCGATTTGTTCTCTAGCCACCTTGTGGGGAAGCCTCCTTTGAACCACTTTAGCTTTAGGACTTTACTATGCTGCTTATAAGATTATATAAATTTGAAAGGTAAGCATTTGCTATATAATTACGAACTGAAAATTCGTTTACAATTTTCCGCAAAGCGACTTTCTAATCAATAAAAGAGCTTTCTTTAAACCAAATTTACGTTGCTTATCGCCAATCTGTGGATTAAATTTGTTCCGCTTGCGGCTTTAGGGATTTACTGTAAATATAAATGCTAAATGGAAAAATAATTTCACGACAAATTTTTGTAATATTACTATATATGTAGTTGAAAATGTTTGTGTCAATTTTAAACATTAATACAGAGACAAGCGGAATTGACGGATGTTATCCTGCAATAATATAGAATACACATTTTCTGTCAGGTCTAATTGTGAAGCTAAAGTTAAACCAATATCGAATTTAAACAGACACAAAAAGGTCATGGAAATAAATCCAAATGCTTAAAAGCAGTTCAGAGACAAATGAATAGAAGAATAATGCACGCAAATTATTATTTGAAATTATAAGGATAGTGTTTTCATATTATAATAATAATAGTTACAGGCCACTTAACGGGAGCGCGATATAAAAATAAGAAAAAACAAAAGGTAGATCGGCAGTTGTTTTGAATGCATCTTTAGCTTTCGTCGAGCTCTTATACATTTACGTTAATATTGTAATTTTTCTACGTAAATTTAAGTGTATTTAGGCGTTCTTAATTTAATAAACAGTTCATTTAACGTCACGAACATTATTCTTTCTGCGCGGGCTCACTCGGCTCGCTACAATGTATATAAGCAAATTTTGTAATAAAACGCCGTCTCTTCTGATCCATACATATTTCTTTTCTTTCCTTGTTATTCACTACTTTCATTTACTATTACTTAATTTTTCTATTCTCCAAGAATCACAATTTCAACCTCCTCCTGTCAATCATCCACCCGACATTCTATTATTTTTCATCCAGAGTTGCAAGCCCAAACTAAAATCTAGGTCAAAATATCAAACTATAAAATCATGAACCTTACAATTTAAAAGATCAATGTATTAATTAACAGTCTACAAAGTTTATAATTTAGACTTTAGTCACCGCAAATGTTCACTGAACTTTAATTCTTCAGAATTATAAATAGGGTCATTATTTTACGCTTGCAGTGAGCAGCATTATTTTACCAGCAGTAACAATAGGTATTGTTTAGGTCGGCAAAGCGTCACTTGCATTCCTGTTATTCATATTATATTTCACATCGCTTTAAAGTGTTGGAAAATATTTCAGATATTAATTAAAATCAATGATTTCGTAATATACTATTATTAATTCTCTTATGAGTGATTCGATCAAGAATCCCTCTGATACATGCAATCTACAATCCATTCAATTGTAATATATGATTTTTGAGTAACTTTCACTATTTACTTAACGCATGCAAGGAAAGCTCTAATTGCGTTTTTGCAATATTTTTTTATGCTGCTCCTCTCTATATTATTTTAGCGTAATGTTGTATAGCCTTCCTTGATAAGTGGACTATCTTACACTCTGGGCTGCCGGTATGAGATTGGAGTTAAGTGGTAATAGTAGTAGTGGTAGTGGTAGTGGTAGGGGTAGGGATAGGGGTAGTAGTAGAGGTAGCGGTAGGGGTAGGGGTATCACTACCACTCCCCTATCCCTACCGCTACCACTACCATTACCACTACCCCTGCCACAACCTAGTGGTAAGGGCAGGTAGTGGTAGCGGTAGGGGTAGGGGTTGTGGTAGTTGTAGGAGTAGGGGAAGCTCATAGAAAAGTAATGAATTCAATTCAATTGAATTTTAAATTTGCGCTGAATGAAACTCAAATGGTTATAGTGGTTAACATTAAAAGCTAGAAATATGCTGTCGCAGACTTTTATTTAGGACTTTTAGAGGGGAACAGTATTGTAATACATGATTTTTGAGTAACTTTCACTGTTTACTCAGCGCATGCAAGGAAAGCTCTAAATTTTGCCGTGTTCGCAATATTTTTTTATGCAACTCC
>DWJN01004973.1:0-11897 GCA_018248895.1 Carystus phorcus
GGGGAATATATATAGTAGCGGACAAAATGGATATTGATGATATGGTAGCGAACGTACAAGACCGATGGATGCATTTATGTACTACAACGATAGCAAATGACGTAGAAAGAGGTATAAACGCAACAAGGTTGGAACTTGCGAAAAAAGTTGATGGCTCGGTAAAGTCTTGTTATGACATTGGGATGCAAATTATTTACAAATGCCACAGAGCAGATCTATCACAATTGTATGGAGAGTTATCAAAATGTAACGAAAAAGTTGTAAAAAAAGTTGCTACTAATTATTTGTATGATAAATGTCCAGCCGTTTCGGCTGTGGGACCAATTGAAGCTCTACCAGAATACACTAGAATTAGAGCTAATATGTATTGGCTTAGATTATAGATATATATTTTCTAATTACATGCGGTCATACTTCGTACAATAAATTAATTTAATGATTACATATTAGTGTTCTTGCTCGTAAAGTTTTCTATCAAGCAATCTTGAGCTTTGGCCTGAGGAATTATTGGCTTTAGCGTCCGAGAATTGTAACTATTCAGAAAAGAAGCAAAATATAGAACAGGTAAATAAATTATTAACGCTACACATTTATTAACCCACACTAGAATTCCCTGTGTCGTGATTGACATAGGAACACAGAGAGACAAGGATTCACAGCCAGACAGAACAGAAATATAAACTTGTCGTGATAAGTAGTAACATCATCAGTAGATAATAAATTAAAAGTAAAAAATCTTTATTAAAGCAGGCTTTTATTGAATGCGCTAAAAAGAATAAAATAAACATTTACTATCACTTTTTCATCTCGTCATCACACAATTTAGTAATCAAGTCAGCTCAATCGTTTAAAGAGATCAGCTTCAAAATTGATTTGCAAAAATTAAAAGATATTTACTTACATACATACACATTGCAAGTTAAGCCTTTTTTTTGACTAGAAACGCCGCGGTGGCGCTTTTAAGCGCTGCTAATGTTTATACATATATCTACCTATAGGCAGCAGAGATTATTTACTATTAGGAGGCTCGTTTGCTTTTTGGTCGGCTATTTAGATATTATAAGAAAGTGTCAATAACTGAAAAATGGATAGACGATAGGTTTATGGTTTTATGATTTCCTTTAATGCCCACTACTAAGCATGTGTCTCCTCATCACTGAGGAGGTCTAGAGCGTACTCCACCACGCTGCTTCAGTGTAGATTGGTGGAGAGGTTAGTGGCCACCCCAATCGTCGGAAGACTTTGAGCCTTCCGAAGTCCTCTGACATGGCTTGATGACTGTAATTTACGCGCGGAATTTAAGCGCGGAAAGATGAAGAAGTTTTTGCTTCTAGCAGTTATCGATCCAGGAACCGACCAAGCCCGCAGTTCCTTAACTCTCGTTTGCATAGGATCGATACGAGCCGCCGGGCTTTGAGCGATTTCATGATGATGGATACCTGATGGTAATGGTGTCTGCCGAATTAGAGGCACTAAGAATTAAAAAGCGCGGCATCCGGATTTTTAATACAACTACAATACTTCTAATCGATTCTAAGATGAAGTTGGTTATTTACGTAAATAAGAACTCTATCATATATGAGTACCTTCTGTTGTGACAAAACAGGATGGTTCAATGACCTGAGATTTTAACACTTTAACACGGAGGGGCCACGCGCTTTTGTCTCATTCAACAAATTACCGTGAGTTAGGAATTTTGGCTTGTTCTCAATATTGAATAGAATCCCTTAAACCGATCTTTCAGTGATAACCTTTTTTTCTTTTATTGTCATGCATAAAATATCTATTGTTAACTTGGGCCAAATGAACTTCATTCATCGTACCTCATTTGAATATTTAAATGAATATAATCTACCGATGGGTGGAATCGAAAACATCAAGAATAGCATCATGAAGTCTTGTATTGTAAAGAAATAAATTAAGTGCCAAAATTATTCCAATTAAATTTATAGCACTTTATACTATAAAATAAAACAAAACATATTAAGTGTCGTATTTTCATAAAAAGGGAGTTACATTGTCTTTATCAGGGATGTTTGTCCTTGATAGGACTGGGTTAACCCATCTCTAAGTCAACCTGAGTCTCGAAATCATAATTAACTATTTGAGTAGAACCGGAACATCGCGCTATTAACGCGTGTTGTCATATAGAGGGAACGGATTTAGAACAGCTCCGTCAAACTGCTTTCCTGTAAAGAAACGTACTCCCCACTAACTTACCGAGCCCATTTGTATTTATGCAGAGTATTTAAAGAATTCCAATAGCGTGATTCAGGAGAAATGCATTTTTCAGCACAAATACGCATTTTTTCCAATATTTAATTTTGTTTTGAGTAACAAGATACAAATTTAAAGATTTTAATCAAACGTTATCATAGCAAAAAGTTGGTTTTGCGTAAAATAAATTTTGTTACAACATACAGGCGCCATCTTATGCTCACCCCATAAAATTATTTCGAGAGGTCTATTACACAATACGATACACGATACGATTATAAAAATTAAACAGTAATTAAGGCGCATTCGAACAGATTTGTTAAAGATGTTAATAAAATTACTGATTATTTTAAAGCATTTTTTGGTTCTCAAACATTAATCGATTCCCTACCTACCTAGCAGGCAAACCTTCCAACCGAGAAAATTCATAGATTTCAAGTTATCTAAATGTGAATGGTTACATTTTAACTGCTGTATTCATGATCATTGTTTGAATATTGTTATGGTAATGACAATTGTCGTTGTTACTATAATCTGACAAAATCTAGTGTACAAAAAATCTTTAGTTGCGCATTGTAAACGATTATTTTTTTTGTTGTCTTACAGTTTTCATAACCATTCGTTAGCTTTGGAATAAAAATTACTTTAAAATACGTAAAAGTAGAAATACACAAATGAAGCTATTTAAGATCAAAACTGATAAGTAGACAAAACTACTTGACTCTCTATATACATTATTAATACCCCTATCTGATGATCTTGCAAGCATTGTTCTTCAACATAAATTCTAAATGAAAGGTGTTTCTATTTATATTCTAGGTTAAGTTGTTTAGGAGTCCATCATGGACAAACACTGTGACAGGTAATTTATATATATTAAAGATATATTTATATTGTTAGTTCTGTTTCGATATTTAATTAAACAATTTAATGCGCGTTAGTAATTAACTTTGCTTTTCCATCTGATCCAATTATTTAAACAAAAAAATTCATATCATTTGAAAATTATATACTGGGAAACCCCATATAGGTTTTATTCCCTAATTTTATCTGGTTTGATACTTTATTTATTTTACATAACCCGTTAGCAAATGAGCAGGAGAGCCATATGATGATGATAACCACTTATGGTCACCGTCGCCGTCGCCCATGGTTGTCCATGCCAAAGCCAAAGTTATTACTGATGCTTTGCCGGTAAGAAGGAAAAGAGAAGGAAGATGGAACGAAAGCGCTGCTCTCAAGTTCCCAGTGGGAACACGACGATTCGTTTAGCGGCTGACTCAAAGAATAGGGTGGTAGATAACTTGGCGGGCGGGAAATATCCGTACCAAGCGTGAATAAGTTGAAAAGTTGATTTGCATATTGTAACACCACTGTCATAGCAAGCCAACCCGAGCCGACCCTTTTTTTAACGTGTGAAAAGACCGTCGTCTCATCAATCTGGCTTCGGGAATCAGGACGGTTTGTGGGACTCGAACCCATTAGAACCACACAGTGTCGACGACTACCGCTTTGGTGCCGGAACAGCGGCCTAGGCACGGCACGCTCTCTAGCTACTCTCCTTGGGGAGAGGGTTGGAGCAGCCAGCGGGTTGTTTTAATTTTTTTTAATGCATAATAGGCATTAGGATTGTTTTCAAAAAAGAGATAGCGGTTGGACTTTTGTGCATTTCACATTTAGAAATAAACATTAATAAATATCAACCTCTCGGCGGATCTAAATTTCTTCCCTTGCCATCAATTATAAAAAATAAAAGAGCTTGCTTGAATATTAAAAACAAAGACGAGTTTTGCTTTCTATAGAGTGTTGTGGCTGCTTTTTACCCTACAGCGTTCATAGTGATCTGAAAACTCAAAGCTAATGAATACACATTCAGATAAAAAGTATTTACTAACATAAAATCAGAATTTACAGATGAAACTTAAACTTAAAAATGGCTGTCCTGAAAAAGTGCATTTTCTATTCGTAAAGTAATCGTAAATAATCCTTTCCCAAAGTTCTACACCATCATTAGCGCCGGCTTCTATCGCTTCTTACGACATCCTCATATACTGGCATAGGATTTGAGTCTGTATTTTGAGTCGCCCCGATACTATATTTTATTGTTATCCTTAAAATCGTACGGTATAAAAATCTTTTTTCAGGCGCATGCGTGAATTTTAGTATCGCTAGTGAACTACAGATGGAGTGTGTATCCGCGTTTGTAAAATAAATTTATTAATTTAGTTTCCAAAATTAGGTAGGTAAACGTTAATAGTAAATTAATGATAATCGTAGTAAAATTTTAAGTAAATTAATTGGTAATTTATTAACGTTTATAATAATGGACTAGCAGCTCGGAATTATAGGCTGCAGGCCGCATTTACTACAAGTTACATTACAAAAAAATTCATACGATGTTGTTTAATAAATAAATCATTACTTATGTTAATTCTATTTATTTTATTTGTATTATTAAATTTATTTTTTAAACGGTCTGATATACATTTTTGTGGTAGTGTGAATGTTTTTCATTAGTGGTCACCTATCCAAGTACCGACCGCGCCCGCAGTTGCTTAACTTTTTCAATCGCTTAGAATCGACGCGAGCCGCCGGGCTATCCAATGCTTCATTATTCGGTGTAACTTCAAATTCATTATTTATTTATACTTCTAACGTAAACGTAAAGCATTATAATAGGTATGTATATGTGGATATTTATGTGGATAACTGTAATTGGCATAACATTATGTAAATTAAAAATAATATCTTTAATAATGCTGTTGTTATCCCTCCAAATAAATAAATATAAAAACGACTATCTGATTGAATGTTTGGCTGATGGTTTGGCAGATTGATCCACTACCAGGTGGGGTAAAATGCTGTTATCTAAGCATGAAACATTTTTTACGTTTTCGCTTACGTCTGGGAGATGGAAATAATTGTTGGCTCTTCTGCAAATATCCACATGCGAGAATGACAAGGATGAATATCAGATATTTATTTATTTCATATTTTACCTTTTTTCTGTTAATACAACATAATTATATCCGGCCACACTTCGAGAGAAATTTGATGACGAACTTCTCCCATAAGTTTTGAACGACAAGAATTTCAGCTACCTAACTTTACTATCGCGCGAAACATAACTTTGTTCTTAAAGAGCTTCATACTCATATAACTTTATGCATCGACAATGTAGTATCTTCTGGCCATATATCACGTAAATTTCTTGCAATAACTTAATTGAAATTTTGTTTATGACTGTAAGGATTAAGTTATGTCGTGGTTCTTTACCTCGTTTCAGTGAATATTTATATGGCTTTTAATTTTGAGTAAATATTTATTTTTACCGTTTATAATTCAACTTTATAAAGTTATTAGCAGATATGAATATCGTATAGTTTTTATATTAATGAAGAAATTTGATATTTCATCTAATCAAGATTTGCTTAACTTTGTTTGAACTGCCATTAGTCTTCTTAATGTCTTTTATTTCAGGCGCCTATTGTCGGCTAACTGCCAGTACGTACTGCCAGTTTACTGAACTTCAGCCGCTAAATTTTCTTTTGCCGAAGCAATAAGGCTTTTCCAACGGGGAGAGATTAAATTAAAAAGCATAATAGAATACCAGATTGAGTTTACAGCTTGGCACCGATTGTTTTGTTCTATTTCCTTACAAATCACTAATGGGATTTTACGGAGTGTTGTTTCCAAGATAGTGCTAGCATTGTTGGATTAAGTACTGTCTGCATTCAGGGCGTATTGTGAAGAAAAATAAAAGTAATTTTAATGTAGTTAAGCATGCATGATTAATTAAAACCGAAAGACTTATTAGAACTAGGTATATTACATTTAAACTTTATATTGGGTGGAACATTATATTGGAACTGTAACAAAATTGTATTTTTTGAAAAATATTATGTAGTAAGTTTTGCTTGGAATATAAAGAATTATTTTTTGTCTGGCAGCTTGTTTATCTATCTTCTTATCATCGTATCTTGTAGTGCATTCTTCTGAACAATGGCTGTATGTATGATGGTAGATGCCCCATACTGAAGATCATTGAGTCCTGAACTTTCTAGCTTCTTTCCTATTCGACCTAGTGATGTCATTATTGTAACTGACGTCCATACACTTCTCTCTCACACGTTATAATATTGTTAAATGAACGGATGTTCATTGTCATAAGCCGATAAACGAGCATTCAGGGACACAGCGAGTACCTACTATGGTTTTCTCAAAAGATGGTAGGCGGTTCACGGTGGCCAACGAGGTCGCCAGCAAGGTGGAACTTATAAAGACGATGTTATTAGGTATTGTCTATCGAGACATTAGGTATTGCTATAGGATTAGCTACTGATTACTAGATCAATAACTAATTTTATTAGCAATAAAGTATAGAGTTTTATAAAATAGGTGTCATTACACAGTCACATCATACATACATACATATCAGTAACAGTTTTGACTTTAGTGAGTTATACATTCCTAATATTTGACACTGACTTTGGCTTCATGGTAATATAATAAAATCAATAATTAATTAATGACTGAATAACTATGCAGATAATATTTTTTTATCTATTTATTTTTAAGGATCAACAAACAGTTGCACAATAAATCTTATATAGGTTACATAGATTATATCTTATACATCTAGGCCGCACAAATTCGCCAATATTTACTAGTTGGAGCATATTTGTTAATTAACAATTGACACGTGATCCTCACTTATAACAGACGAATACCTCTTTAAGTTCCCTCTAAATATAATGTCACAGATCAACGTCTGCCACTTAATAGTTCAGTGTACAATACACGGAGGATTTCAATGGGACTTAATATGGATTCAAGGACTGCATAGAGCGAGGCATGCGAATCTGGTGCGCAAAATCGAAGCTACTTCAAATCGGGAAATCTAATATTGCTAGAAAACGGTCTTATTGATGAATATGTAATGTTATCGTAAACAGAATCAACATTCGCTCAAATTTTGACTCTAGGATAATTAATGGAAGAGAAACAATGCTTTCAGTCGATTTCTGAGTCATTTTGCCGTGAACAGTGAAACTCATTAACCGTTATTACGATTTTTATTGAAAAACAACGTATTTTAGTTGTTTAAACTTACAATTTGATGTGTTTATTTAACTGTTTATCGTACATAGGTAGAATAAATATTTTAGAAGTTGAAAATCCGTACAAAGACGAGCTTATCTTTAGAAAAGATCTTTGCTCTCAACTTATTTGATGTGAGAAGAATAAACGTAAGATATGAGAGGTATGCTCAGATATATGACTAAGATTCGGTTGTAAAACACAGGACTATTTTTTATATAGACACAAAGAACAGACGAGTCAGGTCATAGTAAGTGCACACGATAACCCATGGAAACCAGCAACATAACATCATACACCGATGCATTGTCAGCCAAGAAAAAAATGGCTGGGTTTCAAGCACCCGGAGTATGACGATTCCTTTAGAGAATGACATAAGCAAGTGAGGAGTAGTTAGTCAGGTGGTGGAAAGATAACCAGTAATAATATTAATGTCATAATCATAACCTATACATATAAAACTGTAACTGATCGCTGTCTGTACATGACAAATATATTTAAAAATGCATAATTATATGCGCAAGAGAACCCAATACAATGTTTTTTCATTTTGTCTGTATGTTTATGCGCGCTAATCTCAGAAACAGATAATTCGATTTGAATGCAGTTTTCTGGATTATATTGTGACAGGCTTTACTTAACATTTTGCGTCTTTTTCATTTCAATCGGTTCACAAATAAAGAAGTTATATCAATTTATGTGAATTATTCATTGACTGTCAGACGAAACGAAGTTAGCCGGGTCATCAAGCAGACCCGATTCTGAGTTCTCTTACGTTCTGTCGGCAGGGGATTAACATCTGTTCTATTCTACTTCGCCCCAAAATGCCGTCGTATACCCAAGACAAGAAATGAGGACTTTTCCTATTTTGAGTCGGTGTATTACTTCGAACTAACTCATAAATGTATTGAAAAAATACCCACATGAATAAATTAATTTGGATAACCATACCTGTCAATGAGGTGACATTAATATCTTAATACCTTCGTAAGTAAACTATGTCATCAGGCTTCCATTATGAAAAAAAGGCTTTCCCAACATTATATAATTCACGGCGGATATCGATTCTTTTATTGATACATACACACAAAAGTAAGATGGGCTACCTTTACGAGATTTATTTGTTCCGTTCTACGCTATCAGTTCCGTGACAAACCTGCCATTGTACGGCCATTATGTGCCATTACTGCGAGGCCTGCGTCCGTCCGTCTCTTGCCCTAGATCGAGTAGATACGGCACTATGAATAATTCCGCGGCCGTTTTGGCAAGGCCCCTTGGATATTATCCCAATTCCCGAGTTAGCTCGTATCTTTTACTGCCTCATATCTTACGAGCCATGGATCCCGTTGTTCGTGCGTACACTTTCCATTAACTATCTGGTAACGCCATAGCAATGGCAATGGAAAACAATAAATGTTTATTGTTAGTTGGCGACCAATTTATATGGTAATGATGTATGTTACTGGCGTAAAACGAAGTCTCGCCCAATCAAAAAAGGGGTGCGTTATTGTCTGTGTTCTCTGCCAATACGTAGTTCAGTTGTATAGGCAGAACGCAAATCATATAACGTCTGATTATAACAGATAACAACCTCTTAAATAACGATAACTAATTGCTTAAGACTGTAACCATAATTTTTGTTCGGAGGAGTTGAACAGGAAATTTTGCTTCTTAATACATTTCTTTAAGAATCTCAATAGGTTGTTCAAGATTAGTGAAAGGTTGGAAACACTCCCGCCCCTCACCCCGTTGGCTAAGGTCTTTGTAGCCAGGATTCTTAATGGTTGAACCCTGGTCTGAAATATATAGTTTTCTATAAGTGAAACGTGGTTCGGTGGGTCGTTTTGACATAATATTGGAAGCGCATTACCATAATGTGCTCATAAAATTCGATCATGATAAAGAAACAATTACAGTCTAAAACAATTACAGTCGGTTGTTTAAAATTTCTGGCTACACTTTGGTATGGCTGTTCGTGTCGTGAATAGCACACAAACATAAGGACGTACATGCCCAGATCGAGACCAGAAATTTAAACTCATCTTGCATGTTTTCAGAAATAATAAAACAACGGCTGAGCCGCTGGGAATCGAACCCAGAACACTTCGTATGGCGGGTCGCCGAGGAAACCATTGCGCCACGCGGGTCTTCGTATTTAATTTTGTTTATGCGTTTCATGTATTTTCCTCTTTTAATATTATTTTTTTCTAAGGATATTAATTAAAGTACTGGATGTATAATTATGAAAAACTCGACAAACTACTACAGTAATCAAGACTTACTCTGTTTTAGAGTTGTTTGTTCACTTTTAGTGACATAATCCGGCTTTTAGCGAGTTTGGAGCAAACTAACACGAATTACATAACTCTTACCGACTTGAAATTTAAGACACTGTATATATTAAATGACGGAATGAATGATTGAATAAAATATTCATTATAGCAACTTATTACAAATATTACTAGGCATCTTAACCGCTAAACGTAACAAAATTTTACGAAAAAAAACACAAGTTAAGATAACACAACATTAAATACTGAGGTGCTATTTTTTACGACTTTGTGTGTGTACAATTAATTTCAAAAATAAATTTGTTTATTTTTGTGTTCATGTGAAGATGTTGGAGAATATTACCATGCGATGTTTAATCTACTTTAAGTGTTTTAACTAATAAAATACTCTACATATTTAGAAAAGGAAATTCTATATTTAGTACTTATATTGCTACTATTTTAGAAGGTGGCATAGATAGGAACGAGTTATTTTTACATATTACAAACGTAGAGGTAACGTATTTTGTTTAAAAACGGTAGCACGGTAAAAAAAAAACACCGGTTACGCGAATGCCGTAATGGCATACGCATTTAACCCTGCGCTCTTTAGGAAATTTTGATCAAAAGGATTTTTCAGGCTCATGCATATGCAAATTTAAGCGAAGACTTTGAGAATTAAATTTTTTGAATAAAAATTGTAATACTGAAGAATATGATTCATTAGAGCACTGATCCGTACGCTATGGTACAATCAGAAATCAAAAACGTAGTCCACAGAACTGAAGTATCAAATATTTAAATCAGTTTTAGATGTATCAAAATACTTATGTATTTTGGTTAGTACAGTAATTACAAAATAAAAAAAAAATAAAAAAAATCTTTTTTTTGTGTTTTTGACGCCCGTTACGTATTAATATCGATTGGAATTCAAAAGTAGACAGTTATTGTAAATACAGTTATTGTACTATCATACAAATATGACAATTTAGAAAAATCGAAGCCCGCAACTACACACTCAATATGTAGTTGAAATATGTCTTAAAAAAATGGTCGTGCTACGAAGCAGTCAATGGAAATTCTGCTCTTTACCGCAAAGTTTCTAATAACCCGCCAGCTCTTTAAGATTTCGCGCTTTTGTTTGAAACATCTCTCCCCCACTAGGGCCTTGTATATTGTCAAAATCTAGGAGCGCAATTGATTTAGAGCTTTGCCCCGCTTTTCCTATTGACATACCACTATTATTAGATTATAATATATACTAATATATCTCTAGGTACTACTAAGAAAATTGCAATCGGGCCAAAACTGTATGTTGAATATTTTTTAGGAAATTTTAACGTAAATACTTTGTTATTGTTTGTCTATCAGTTCAGGCATCACCTAGAAATTACTGAAGAGATATTGATGAATATTTTTATGTTAAGCTTAGTCCGAGATACTTATAATACTTTTTATAATGCTTGTTAATTATTGTTGACTTATTCTAATCATAAACCTACTAAGAAAGAATTACTAATAGCCTCTTGTAATAGGAAGTAACTTGCCAGTACTTATAAAAAGATTTTTTTTGTTTTTTTTTTTACCTGAGACGAAGTTAATGCTTGACGTCAACCCAGAACGAGGAAGTTTACGTGAAAATTATTTTACAACTGTAATTAGTGCAGCTATTGTTTAAAAGATGTGCTGAGGAGTTTCTTTCGCCCTTTCTTCTCCTCTTTATAAGGCACCTTTCCGAAACGGTAGTAAAAACAAAATATATGACGTTTATAAATACCTTTATGAAATGAATGATTTGAGTTTGAGTATATGAATTTAAACGTATTTTCTTATTGTATACAATAAGACCATTATACATATTAGATAACATTTTATGTGTTAACACTACGATGGTTGCGTACAAAGGAGAAAACCTTTGATGTTGGCTCGTTGATACAGCAAAGCATGGCGGTCGTGCCCGCATTTTTCCTGGTTCACGAAACGCCGACAACAAACATAATTATTCCTTTTACCCAAACGTTCGTTGTGACTTTGTGTCGTTTTGCGGGAAGCCTTTGTCAATGTAGCATTGCGATGTATCATCACTTTACGAGTTACGTTCCTCTTTCGTTTTGTGGTTGCTGATTTTTAATTCTTAAAGGCTGCGGTGGTATTGGTGCGGATAATTTATGCCAAAAACGATGTCTTTCAAACATAAATTAGATTTTGTATTGGATTATTATCCAAAGATAGATAATTCTTTCGCCGTTTCTTCTCCTCGATGTAAAAGCACCTTTCCGAAACGGTGGTAGAATCAAAAAATGACGTGCA
>DWJN01004974.1:0-11896 GCA_018248895.1 Carystus phorcus
TATAATACGTTCACAGTTTTTCTGTAGTGTATTTAGTATCAGCATTGCACCCATGCGAAGCCGGGACGGGTCGCTAGCGTTATATAATAAAAGAGAGCGTTATACCATTTGCCTTTCAATGTAAGTACAAATCGATTCTACAGTTGGGCGCCAATAGGAAATGCACATCATGAAATTTAATACTGAAAATGAGAAATATCCGTAAAAATAGTTTATAAATACTTTGAAGGTGAATAGGTTATATGAAAGTGACTAATGTTAAAAAGTTGCATACCTTTCATTCGTCATTAAACAAGGCCTTAATTTCCTGGTAAGTATAGAGCTATAACTAAAATATTACCAGTAGCTATAGTAACCTGTAAACAAACAATAATCTTATGATCAGTTCCTACACGCTATATTTAGGTACTGTATGACGTGGTAGACATCAGGGTTAATTAATACCTACTTTAATTTTCAATTATTCCACGATATAATAGTACTTCACTTACTTTATACTTTTTACACGCTGAGTCCGTATGCAATTAAACACACTCGTTATTGTTTACATTTCTATGAATATTATGAAAGTGAAATTGTTTTTTTTTATATATAACTTGCTCAAAACACCTTAAAATCGACAAATAAACAGACACACAATCAGATGGTCACTATCAGATAGGAAGTAAAAGCCACAATATTGATTTTCAGTCTGAACTACCTGAGAGCAGCATCTTTATTGATTTAATTAAACGTTATTATTTTTGACGTTTCATCATAATTTATGTAATATTTTATGGAACAAATTGTTATTACATTTGGGAACAAATAATAAAAGCCCTTCAAATACTCTGGCGATCACCTTTTGTTGACTCATCAAATATCAACTTGGTATTGTAAATATTTTTATATTATTATAAATATATATTTTTAGTGCAAACGAATACTCACGTTTTACGTCTCACGACGAGACTGACAATGATCCATGTAACTGAATCGAAATATCGGTGTAAAATAGAAAAATCGTGAGTACCCGTTTACGTTAAAAAATGCTTTGTGGCCGCTACGATTCAGTTTAAATAACATATTTATGTTTCGAGAGATTATCACAATTATTTAATGTACATTTTAATCACATAATTTTGATGCCACTATATTATGCTGCCTGCTAGTATCAGATATTTATGCTACGTACGGGCGGCCAGATATTATTGAACTCGTTCTGGGTACATACATTTTTGCTAATCTCCCCATAGTAATATATTTATGCTCGTGATTGTACAATGTTAATAAGTGTGTCACTACTAAGAAATTATTTTTAGGATTTTACGAAACGTTATTCAACTTTTTCTCCGCAGGTATGGTTGATTCGAACTGGAATATCGGCGCGGTACTAGAGAAGAAATTGCAACCGTTGCCCTTCACGTTCGCTCTGTCCGGTATGGCCAACCAGGCCAAACAGCAGTTCAAGTTTGGCTGTGGACTGATCATCGGATAGGAGTGGGAGAAGTCAGTGCCGGTTTAGTTAGTGTAGCGGTGACTTGCCAGTCTACAGCTGGTGACAGTTTGTGATGCAGTGTTGGATTACCTACAAGTTAATTGGTTTCGTTTCTGTGAGCGTCGTGCAGTTTGACTTAATGTACTGGCAATGTAGTGATAAATTTGTGCTGAAGTAAACTTGGAGATGATAGTACGCTGGATTCTAAATGTTCTGATATTCTGATCTCTGTACTGTACACCTATTAGGTTAGCAGATTTTTTTGCTAAATATCAATATTCGTCCCAAATATTGCTTTTGAAAGCAATCCGATTCAAGTAATTGTAAAAATATTACTACGGTGTTATATGTAATAACTCTTAAGACCGTCAGATTCACTCATAAATATTACTTCAACAACTGTATGTGTAGCATTATGACATTTTGGTATCAAAACCTTTTTCAGAGAATTCTAAACAAAGTTGTTACACATTTCACTGCTGTATCTCCTACCATTTCAGAGTTCATCCAGTTGTGATAAAGATATTTGTGTCCATCACTTTGCTACTGTGTAAACTAATGTTATTAGGTTAATTTATATTAACCTACGTAAACAGTTGCCAAAATGAGGTAAATAAATGGAGAGCACTGTAATGAAATTAGCCAATCTTGTTTACATTATGGAGATCAGTATTCAGGGTACATCGTGAAGTCATAATTCCAGGCGATTACAATAAACTAACTTTGTGACAAGGACAGACTACACCACATCTTTTCTAATGATACCACATTGTATACCAATAGTGTATTGTGTTGTTATAAATCACTGAACACTAACTAAATGTATCTACACATAGTTAATGACATTTGTTTTGGATACCATATGATTTGAATAGGACACAAATTACAGCGATTGTTTAATTGATCTCAATTGATTGAGGGAAATAACTGCGGACGCGGTCACTATCAAGATGAGTGACCGTTAGTGGCAAAGTTTTTGTGCTTCGGAGAGCACGTTAAACCGTCGGTCCTGGTTATCTTAGATAGCAGTCGTCAAACCACGTCGGTCATCGGGCGGCGTAAATACTTCCGACAATTAAGTTGGCCACTAACCGTTACCAATCCGCACTGGAGCAGCGTGGTGGAGTATGCTCTAGACTTTAGTAACTCCTACCTTGTAATGAGCCATTATTGGGTTGAAGGTTGTTTTCTAGTGGCTTGAAGGTTGCTAGAATATTCAAGAATATAGTTTGTATATAGAATGCGTAATTACAATGTATTGATTCAAATGAATACATAAAATTGTATCATTAGACTACATATGTAATAATTAGTATGTATCATTGCTTAATATAAAATTTTTAACGCAAATTAACTCGTAGTATTGTCATATATGGTATCCAAATCAATCTGATATAGTGACATCATTGTATTGTTATACTTTCGAATGTTTATTTAACAATTACCCTCAATTTAATGTGAATGTGAATTTCCCGCTTATGGCCACGTGTTTGATAAATATTTTAAAAGACTTATTTTTTCATTATTCGCTACACACCAGAACAGCATTTAACGTCGGTGGTCATTCTAGGGTAGTTTGAAACTAAATAATTTCCTAAATTGTTAAATTTTAGACTGCCATTCTCAATAACCTAACTATTATCCTTAAATTGGTTGCATAAACCTAAAACTCAAGTGTTTTGTCAATACTTTACCTATTAACTTATCAGAAACATGGATGGGTATGTTATTGAAAATGGACATGAACAGAAATATGAATGTAATTGTCTTTTTTTTATATATTTGAATTCTAATGGGGAGTTTCCTAGTGGCATTTAATAACGAATTAAAGCTTACCAATGGTAACTATTACTAATATTAATTATATTTGAGTAGGGCATTATTTTGGCGCCCGAATCCGTGCCCTGGAGTGACCACTCCGTCGGCAACCAAGCGTGCTGCGAATGTAGATAGAACGCGAACGAACTGTACATAGAGCCTTTAATGTTGTTGAACTGTTTATTTTAATAGAGTTATGTTATTGAATCAATTGAGTGTTTTATTTTTTACCAACAATGTCCCTCTGAAACGCCTATAGTCCGGCGGTTCGCTACGATCCTATGTGATCGATAGAGTTCAGCTACTGCGGGCGGTCGGTACCTGGATGGGTGACCGTTAGAGGCTGAAATGTCTTGTGCGTTTCCGTCCTTCACAGGGCACGTTGAGTAGTCCTCTCCGTCGGTCTCGGTTGTTATCGTAGTTAGCAGTCGTCAAGCCATGTCGGCCTTCGGGCGGCTTAAAACTTTTGACACTTGGGTTGGCCACTAACCCCTCCACCAATCCGCATTGGAGCAGAGTGGAGTATGTTCGAAACCCTAAGGTACTAATGATGAGGTGTGGCCCGTGCTCAGTAGGGGTTGAACATCGTCCCACTGTTGAACTTTGAATGTTGTCTTAATTGCGTAAAGACTAATGTAAATAGCTGACCAGTGACATGATGGTGAATGGTCATGGTTGTTAATAGACAGCAGCAGCGATGTCGGTTGAGGTAAACACAAACAAAGGAAAGGTAGTATTGGCTGTAAAGCCGCCAGCAGGAACCCGTGAAGTGACAGCTGAGTGGTAGCTAGCGAGGCGAACTTCACGGAAAGGTAACCGACTCAATAGTTAATGTTATATTAATAGACATATAATAAAATTGTAACTTATCGCTATCTGTACATGATAAATATATTTAAAAATTCATAATGGCGAGCCTTTATATTCGCAACAGAATCCAAAACGAAGATTTTTTGATTATGTCTGTATGTGTGCAAGCTCAATCTCAATCTCAGAAACGGCTTATCAGATTTGAACGCGTTTAACATTCAGTGTTTTTATTTTCATTTAAATTTGTTAACAAATAAAGATGTCATGAGGTACTTTTTATCGAAGTCTAAATATACACGTACAAAGTTGCTGGCACAGCTAGTTAGACATATATAATGGTAATTACTCATACCAATAAAACGACACGTAGTTTAAAAATAACGTAAGTTTATTACATGTAATGAAATAAAAATATAGTACTATAAACTTTTATTCTGTTACATGTATAACTGTCCGCGGACCGCGGGCGCTGTTGAACATCAATTTAACACTATTCATATTCAAATTCGATACAATATCTGTAGCAACAGTGACGATCGGAACAATAAAATCGATTCGACAATCGAAACATTCACATCACTATTGCTAACTCGTTTAACACTACACATAACTATGGACAATATTAATAAAAATAACACCATTAATTCTGCATGTTGAGGGATATGCTATGGATATAAATCATAATGTCTGCCCAATAAAACATCTGTTACGAATATCTATACAACGATAAACTAACTGCAGTGCGCCCCGGGTTAAGCTGGGTGGACATTGTGTAAGCTCACAAATATTACCAAAAAAAAAACTTCCAAAAATTCAAAATATGACCAAACTAACAACCAGTCAACCCAACTTCAATTTAACAACTAAGAATTTTTTTATTGTTACCTCCTTATACCAAAATATATTATTATGGCTTGAGTTATCATTTCAAACATACATAATATTTCTATAATAATATTAATATATTTTTTTTCGTGTTATATCTATTTTAACCTAGACTTAATATTAGAGACGATTGCAACACTTTGAGGATCGCAACATGTAATTTTAAGAGATCTGTGTTGTATTCCCATTGTTGTAATGTTCTTTTTGAAAATGTATAAATTCGTTATGTAGTCAACGTCAACTAGTAGTACAATTGTTAGTAAACATTAATTATACTAAATAATGGATAAAAAGTACAAACAAAATGGTTAGTGACCAATGTTGAGCAAAAATTCCAACTGTTTCCAATAATATTTATCAATGGTAGTGATTGCAATGAATTCGAAACAGAGCAAAATCAAAAAGAACATCACAAATAAAGCCAAATCATTTGGCAGAAGCATAAATTAGATTCCAACGAGTCATCTCGACACATACAAAAATGCTAATTATTTGGTGTAAGCAAAAAAAAACTCGCTATGAACACCGCCTGCTTTTGATTGTAATTTTCAATGATTCCAATGTTCAAAAATTAGCTTATTTATTTGAGAACTTCAATTAATTGTAATAAAATGAAATACAAAAATAATAAGCGGTGCCACTGCGCATAGAAATACGGATCGTTCTAAACAAAACGTAAGCATAGAATCAAAATTATACTAAGTACAGATTACATTTCTCGACCTCTTGACAACAATTTTAACAGCATTTAATAAGTTTTTTTTTAACCAAAATAAAACAATCACAGACAATATTTAGTTAGGTATTTGATGTATACTTGCAAAAACAAGTAAAATTTGAAAATTGGCTTAGATTTAAAGTAACCTTTAAAACTCAAAAAGTTTTTAGTGTTGCCATATATAAAAACAATCTACTAGAATGGTAGTCATGCTACAAGAGGGAGATGAACAAAAAACACAATACATCAAATACATGACACATCATTTCTTTAAAAATTAACACTATAATAAAAAAAAATTAAATACCTATGAGATATAAACTGATGACTGTAGTCCGATACTACGGGCTTTCATAGATTTAAGTTGGATTTATGCTATGGGGACAGATTAAAAAGATATTTACAAAATGCTACCTTGCTCACTCACAACTCCGATGTGTTGCCAGTACGTGAATCATAATAATTACAGAGAATAAAATACCGTAAATCTAAAATGTTAATTTCATATGAGTATGTTAGCATACCATACAAGTAATTAAAATCTAATACAATATTTGGAAAGGCATCATCTCGTTTAGATAGTATGTGATAGAACGAGACAAGATTATAGTCGAGTTTACGTAATTAGTGACAATAATTCAATTGACGATTCATATTAATAAGCCGTTGTGTTGGCATTAATTTAAAACCTTGGATTTAGGATTTGTAAGTCTTTGCAAAAATGATTTTAACAATAATTAATTTATGTTTTGTTTTCGTGTTCTAAATATAAACAGAAATAAAAACTGGTAACCTATTGAAAGCAATGCCCATTTCTTTCCAACTCGACTATATTCATAGCGTACCTTTGCCACCGACAACGATTGAATTTTTCCATACATAAATTCAAATCTACGTTGAATTTTCCATCGAATCTATATAAACCATTCAGGCCGACAAACACTTAATATATTGAAACATAATAGGTGTGAAAATATTGTTGTTATTATACCAATATTTGAATAAGAAATGGATTTGGATAAAAACAGTAGAATTAATGAAGGGTTTGCCAATCTCTATTATCCATGAGTTAGAGAAGTCACAAAAACGGTAATTACATTTTTTTAAGCTACCGAACACTTAAGGGGTCAATTTTATAGAATTAAGTGTTGAAGTTTAACGCTAGAAAGATTTATAACTATAAAACAAGTGGTAATAAAATCCCTAAAGTTTAAAAATATTGTCTGACACGTAAACCAAAATTCAATTGAATTCTTAAGAATTTTTGTAAAATTTTATACCAAAGACATGAAGACCTTGGTACCACCGAGACGTTTGTTTCACGGATCCCTAGAGAATTTTCCACGGAAACAAGGCAAAAATTAATCTACAATACCCTTTACATGACAAAAATACAATTTACCCCTTCTTTTTTAAGTGTGTTAAAAACGAAGAAAGAAAACTGTTTTTAATACTCTAGTTATATATTTTTTTGTAAACATTTTACAGTACCAGTATGTACGTACTAATACGTAACTTTAAGAAAAAAAAGCATTAAATGAAATTCTGGATAATATTCTTAGTATCCAGGTATCATATCTATAACAGTGGACAGAGATGGCAACTCTCCACTATTGAATCACACTCTATTAAATAATTTTAAATTGTATGAATATGATACTTATTAGTGTTTGTTAAAGCTTATTAATATTCATACCTATTATGTTTCGATACAACTCCAACACTACAACGCTACAAATTTAAACCATAACACACTAACAATACGATTTAAAACAAAACGAATTCCTTATATACCAGTAGAATACTCCCGAATAACGCTATATAATAATATGCCACATTGTTGTCTCGGTAATTATTGTTTTATTTTTTATATACTCGATACATTTCCACATCAGAACAGTATATTTATATACTTACTAAAATTGGCAAAATATGGTCCGTAAAATATTATTACAATATAATCACACGTGGCAGAGAATACGATAATTTTCATCATCTGATTACACAGTGATCTGGCTTAAAGATATAATTATTGTTATTGTTGGAATCATACTGTGTGATAACATACATAGTTAAAACAATTCCCATAGTTTCTGAACGAGTTATAAGCTAGTATAGTTTTTATTGAATGACGTCTCTCCACAGAACAATGATCAGTGTTGCCAATCTAGCTAATCACAAACCTTCTAAATTTTGGGTAATATAATAAAACCGTAATAATGAACAAGTTGATTTTTATTACAAAAGAATTTATTGAAGTTAAATTCGACAGGTTTTAAGTACTTCTTTATTAAAAAAAAATTTCTTTTCGATTTATGTGAAGCGTTTTTAATCTGTTTTCACTTTCAATTGAAACCAGTATATTGTCTTTAGTTCGTGTTAAAAATCAACCGTTTTTTTTAGTTAAAGCTTTTTTTTACTATTTTTTATTTGATTAAAATTATAACTTGACTAAGCATGTTTTACTCGAAATAATCAAATTGTATTTCTCGTCATTTTAACAGTATTTTGTTCAGAATCAGCGTCACAAAGTCCACATCGCAACAATATCAAATACGATTATTCACTTTGGGTACACATAGATTAAATTTTTTACTACGAACGTCTATATTTACGATTATACAATACATCTTTATTAAAACAGTATCCATTAATATACTGGCAGTAGGTAATATATGGCAGATAAAGCTTCTCCAGCTACAATATAATTTCGTGCTGTAGACCGAATTAGTTGGGGGAGCCCAAGAGGGGATTTCGACATTTAATATAAGGAGGGATACCCTGCACCTAGTCAAGTGCTTTCAACCTATTAATGAATTCCTATTGAACACGGGTCTCTCCTCATCACTGAGGAGGTCTAAAACATACTCCACCACGTTGCTCCAGTTTAGATTAGTGGAGGGATTTGTGTCCAATCTAAATATCGGATATTTTTAGGCCACCCAAAGGCCTCTGACATCGAAAACAAGCACTGGAACACAGAAATTTTTGCCACTAGCGGTCACCCATCCAGGTACCGACCGATAGTTGCTTAACTCTGTCGATCGTATAGGATCGACGCGAGCCAACGGACTATGAGCTTCTATCGAGTACCCCCATGTATAACCCTTAATATAGGGGGGTGGGTCTAATGCAACCAATCAGAATAATAAAAAAATCCCCCAAATGGTTGTCAGATTATGCGATAGGACAACTACGTCATCAATCTGAATATTTATATAATAATCTGACGCGCTCGAATATTTTCGAATGGCGATTTTATTACCATTTTCAAAACTGCGTCACTAATTTACGCCACCTTGAAATCGTCAGTCTTTCGAACGGGACCTTTTTTTTAGTTCACCTTACATCCTCTCTAAATATCTGACGCGCTTGTATAACAATTTTTTCTGTCATTCAATCTGTAAAGCACTGAAATGTTTTCTTCGAAATACAATAGATCAATACAACGCTCGAATAACTATCCCTTTATCTCACTGGGCTCCCCTACTATAAGTTTACGCATTAAAATTCGATCTACAATGCAAGACCTCGCATATAAAAATTTATTTAATTTAGCGATTATATAACCGAATACTAACATAGAAGAAATTTACATTGTCCTAAGCGACACTTAAAGAATGCATTTGCATTAAAGTTAATATCAATACGATATAAAAAAGAACTATAATTCGATGATATTATTAATCCATCAAATGAGTTCACGAACGAATTTGTTCCTAAACAAATGTTAACTTTTAATCGACGGATGGCAATACAAAATAAATTTCCAACTTTGATTCATAACGCCACACCTTCCTATTTCTTCTTTCTTCCTATAAACGATCGAATTTCATGAAACATTTTATATATTTTTTTTGTATCAAGACACAATTACGTCAGTATCAAAGCACATAAACTGAACCACTGACGAGCCGTTTAAAATTCGAATCCGTAGTCACTAACTCACTATTGACGCGTGTATCTAAAAAACCTTACTATTATAACAAAAAACAACCAAAATAAAAAATCGTATTTGACACCGGAGCGTGTAAACCGTTAGGCAACAACTAAGCGGAGACATCGTACAATTCACAACATTTATCACACAGAACGTTCCAACGCGTTAATGTAGGTTGGGTGAGCGAGCGTTGCACGGTACTTACGTTATAACTCCATATCCTGGGCCTCGTCCTCACTGAACTCGCTGAGCGAGCTCTCTGTGTCGCTGGTGGCGCCGTTCGAGGGCTTCGCCCCCGAGGACGCGGCGCCGGTCACTATGTTATTGGTGACCCCGCCGGTTATCGCGCCGCTGATCGCGTCCTTCTCTTGTAGCGCCTCCTCGGTCGCGAATCTTCGCACGTAATCTGTGAATTAAATATTTGTGTTTTACTTGCGAAGTTTTACATTCTGTTGAAGTACCATAACAGTTATGTATTTAAAAGCCGTTAAATACATCCCATCTCTGAATGTAATAGATTGAACTGGATATTAAATTCTGTGAAGTTAACTTGTTATATTAAAAGAAATAAACCAAAGCGTAAGTACTATACGTTTGCTATTTTTAGTGACTACAGAAAGATACATACATACATCATACGTATATCAGTAAATTCCAAAATTTGGTAATTGGAAATTCCGGAATTAGGTTATTAAAAATAAAGTGTTTGTTATAGACATCTCTGCACATTATGATTTATTAAATAGTTCTGCAATTGAATATATTGAAAAAAAAAAACTATTAGTTTATGCAAAAATTCATAATTAAAAATAAACTTTCTTAGACGTCGGTCACGTGACATTAAACGGTCCGGATTGCGGCGGGTCTACGATTATGTCACACGCAAATAAACATCAGCCCCGCGCCAATATGACTATATTTCCAATTTTACTTGCATGTGACGTCACCGAAGGCAGAAGACGCCATATTGCTCAAAGTACAGTTTTGGCGGATTATTGAAAAAATGATTTTATAATTTGAATTTTTAAGGTAATACACCAGAATTATAAATTATATTTTTGTAGGTTCCTTATCTACTAAACAATATTGAATAGGTTTTAAAAACTTATCAAATATCCAATTACAAGTCCACGGCGACGTTAGTTATATGGAGACAGCTCAAGTAACTAACCTGACACTTTCTTCTTGTACTCCTCAGGCTTGTGGAGGTACATGGCGGCCGCGTCACCGTTCAGTGGGTCTATGGGGTTAGGGTAAGTCAACAGCTGCGGCAGGAACGATTCGAATATGTTCGACAGATCTGGAATTACACAAAATTCCATATTCATATTTCGAATATTTTCGACAGATCTGGAAATAAACACATCAGTGTTCCCACAGTGCTATGACATGGGGTCCTTCAAGAAGCGGGTCCATCGCTACCTTTTTGGCCAGCAACGCGTTAGTGACACCTCTGGTGTTGCTAATGTCCATGGGCGACGGTGATCACTTACCATTAGGTGACCCATCTGCTCGTTTGCCTGCTTACAGCATAAAAAAAGAAATACATTCCGAATTTATATATTTCCAGATACATATTTCAAATCATAACAAGTGTTTCCTCCGTTGAATTCTCCGACAAATTAATTGTCCAGGTAGGACAACATTTTTTTGTCTGAATATAGTATTAAAAATCAAAGCTATAAACAATACAGCGCTTCAAAAAATATAGTATTTCAGTAGGGAAGAATAAAAAATAGATTAAGTTATATTTTACATTAATTTGTTATTTATTAGTTTTAGTGTTGCAACATTTTTTTCTATTTTTACTTTTTTATAATGTGGCATTAAAAAATGCAACCCTAAATTTTTATCATTCTATCACCAACCCCTATTTTTTAATAGTATTTTTTTTCTACACTAGAAATTCCCTAGAAATAATATATATAGCAATCACCAACCAATATTTTTTGATTGTCACTTTTATCTACACCAGAAACACCCTAGAACTTGACTATATTGACTACATTTTGGCTAAAATTGACTGTCCTTAGGCCAAAAATGCAGACCTATTATACTATTAACCACTCCACTTTGGGCAAATAAATGATTTGAATTTAGAAATATGTTTGCGAATCAATTAATCACTACATAGTATAAAATAAAGTCGCTTTCTCTGTCCCTATACAAGTATGCTTAAATCTTTAAAACTACGCAACGGATTTTGATGCGGTTTTTTTTAATAGATACGAGTGATTGAAGAGGAAGG
>DWJN01004975.1:0-11896 GCA_018248895.1 Carystus phorcus
ATCCAGTCGCCATCTTTGCTTCAACCTTTCAGTCGCCTACACAGTCCACAATTTTGCGGGCGTTTCGTCGCCGTTTTTCAATGTTTTGCTCAATTAAATCATTATTGCCCTTAACGAAACCCACGTAAAAGTTTTCGAGTTTATTGCGTAACAGTTAAATGTGAAAATGAGTTTTTTCGGGTTCGGTCAAACTGCGGATATCGAAATCGCATTCGACGATGCTGATAAACGGAAGGTTGCCGAAGTGAAAACGGACGATGGAAAAAAGGAGAAATTACTATTGTACTACGATGGGGAAACAGTCTCCGGGAGAGTAAACGTGACTCTGCGAAAGCCGGGATCGAAATTAGAACATCAAGGGATAAAGGTGGAGCTTATAGGTCAGATCGAATTATTTTATGACAGGGGCAATCATCACGAGTTTATATCTCTAGTAAAAGAACTGGCTCGTCCTGGAGACCTACTACAACATACGTCATACCCCTTTGAGTTCGCAAACGTCGAAAAACCTTACGAAGTGTACACAGGCGCTAACGTCAGATTGAGGTATTTCCTGCGGGCTACGATAATCAGACGATTGACAGACGTGGTGAAGGAAGTTGACATCGCCGTACATACTCTTTGCAGCTACCCTGACGTTCTCAACTCCATAAAGATGGAAGTGGGCATAGAGGATTGCCTGCACATAGAGTTTGAGTATAACAAATCAAAATATCACTTGAAGGATGTAATTGTAGGGAAAATTTATTTCCTTTTAGTCCGTATAAAGATCAAACATATGGAAATATCCATAATCAAAAGGGAGACAACTGGTTCTGGACCCAATACATTCACGGAGAATGAAACTGTTGCTAAATATGAGATCATGGATGGAGCCCCAGTTAGAGGTGAGAGTATACCAATAAGAGTGTTTCTAGCTGGCTATGACTTGACCCCTACTATGAGAGACATAAATAACAAGTTTTCCGTCCGATATTACCTCAACCTTGTGTTAATGGACACTGAAGATCGACGTTACTTCAAGCAACAGGAAGTAACCTTATGGAGAAAAAGTGATAAGTCTAGACTACCATTGCACAATCCTCACCACCCACAAACACTATCACATCCGTCAAACATGATGTCACAGAGGCAGTTGAGTGCATCGAGTGAGGAGAATTCTGCAAGAGGCCTGTCTCCATCGCTCCCTGATAGCTCGCTTCAAAGATCAGTGTCTCCCCCGATGCCAGATGTTGAGAAACATAATGGACCTGCAGAAATGGAACAGGAGCAACCTGATGTATTGCCCAACAAGTTGGCTAATGCTCATATTGAGAATAATACTCAGGAAAAAAATATTACTGAGAAACCTATTGTCATAGAGAAACCTGTTGAAAGACCATATGGCACTGAAAAACCACAAGTGGTTGAAAAGCCATTAAATGCAGATAAACCTATTATTGTGGAAAAACCTCAAGTTGCAGAAAAACCTTTATTAGCGGAGAAGCCACAGATTATTGAGAAACCGCAAATTGCAGAAAAACCACAAGCAACTGACAAGCCTCAGATTGGTGAAAAACCACAGCTTGCCGAGAAACCTGTGTTATCCCGACCAGAAAGTGTTGAACCGGAACCAAGTCAATAGCCTATATGCAAATGTGCAGTCAACACGACTGACACTAATGAAATGAACATTCTGTTTTCATATTTGAAAACAATTGTGTAGAGAATCAGATCCAGCATCAGATATGTATATCCAATAGTTAATAAAGTTGTTATGCATTATGTTAAGCATACTATCTACATTGTTACAACACTCATTAGAATGATCCATACAATGTCGACAGTAAGTTTAAAAGGAACTAAATGTAAGTGTACATTGCTGTTTGCTATAGACGTGATAAATAATGTTAATGGTGTTGTTAGAACATGAATTTGTGTTATGTGAAGATGCCACTGTGTTCAAGTGTAAAATGATGGAGAAGTGCCAAAATGTCCTATCTCACAATCAACCTAAAAATATTAACTTTTTAGTTAATAGTATAGTTCATTTAAAGATATAATTAGGATGTTAAATAAAATTAAAAAGTGCAACCAAAGTGTAGGATGTATGTAGGACATACTTTGATTTATGTTTCTTAGTTAACACTTGTGGTTGTCTTCCACATAAAATATTGGTTTTGTTACTTTAGAAATATTTGGCACTTAGTCATCAAAATACCACTTTGAACACATTCATCCTCTGTTGATTCTTAATTTGCAATCCCTAATATTATTTGAGATCTAAAACAATTATGTTTATATTTTCAAAATTATTTTGCTGGTGCATGCTGTTTAAAAATTAATAATTCAATAGGGACGAAAGTCGCACGTGATGCTATACAATATGTATGGGAAATGCTACACTGTATGTAGGTAGGTATTCATTTGTGGATGTCATGAAGTAGCGATCGTTTAAAAGGGGCGTATTGTGTTGGTATTGCGTTCCTTCCTACGCGTAGACACAATTCGTCCGCGATTTTTATTAATTTTCGTAAACAGAACACTGGTACATAACATATAGCAGTTGTTAATTATTTGTTACCAGCCTGTATATTATGGAATACAAAAGGTAGCTGTTCAATATGTTCATCGGCCCGTCCACAATGACAACCACTAAGTTGAGATATCGGTTCTTTTCACTATTCATTTAATACAGTTTAAATAATAAGTTTCAAACAATCATATCGCGTAGCGTTGTCTTTAAGTGTAAAGATCTACTGTGTAAAATTTTTGGCGTATTCGTATGTCAACAGTCATAACTAATGCTAACCATGGATTTGCAACTATAATTTGTAGCAGTAGAATCATCTCTCACAACTTCAAATACGTATTTATTATTTCTATTGGCCTGTATTAACATCCATGTACCTATGTGAATAATAAAAAAATAATGTTATCTCTTATTGATTTGTTCTCATGCTCTGAGTTTCGACTGGATTTTCAATCAATTCATTACTACATGTACTACTCGTATTTAAGTTGCTACATTTTTGCCTAATTTATCTATAAATTTACGCCTAAAAACTAAAACTGTAACACTGCAAGAATGAGGTGGCATATTTTTTATAAACCGAAGTAATGCACACATCGCTACCACCAACGTCTCTTATCGTGGTAAATCGGTCTCGTAGTGTTTGGGAAGTATGGAGCGGGGCTTATCAGTTACGTGCAGTAGTTATTACGCCTGTGCGGGTACAGTGACGTAGTCGGTCGGAGTGCACGCTGTATTTCGTGGAGTGCTGTAAGCTCTGCGGATTGTATAAAAAGGACGGAGAATTTTTTAATAGTCGGCCGCTGTTGTTGTTATTGTGATGGTTAGGAGGGAAATCTTGGTTATTTCTATTTGAAACAATCTTATAATAAACCTTTAATATTTAAACGTGTATAGTTAAAACTGTTCTTAAGTAACATGTTTTTTAATATTTTTTTATTTATTAACCAGGCATTTGATGAATAAGTCTCGAGACGTGTATTGACCTCAGGTCATTGCATAAATGATATTTAATTGTGCCGCATACAGTCTACGAGTTAACGAGGACATAATGATTGTGGTACCGACAGATACATTTATATTGCAGTAACAGTAATAACATACCTATACATTGCAAGTATGTATTAAGTATAAGGTTTACAAAATTTTTCATGAATACATTTTTTATGCTTAGCTAGGCTTGTTTGTCTAAATAAAGTGAGTAGCAATAATTCAATAAGACTAACTATAACTAATCGTAATGAATTATTATGTGGTAAATTATGTTTACAGTGGATGTTAGCTTTTAAAATTAAAATGTAGCTCGGACAATATAATGCTGTACCAATATTTTTTTTCTGCTAGTGTTGTTCGGTTATTTGGCGTGGTTATTACAAAATTATTTTAGTATCTTAAAAAATTGTTTGTATAGAATTGTATTATAATGTTAGATTAGAGACAAATGTACAAAAATGTACAAGAAGGTTGGAAAAAATACCTACCTGTTGTAAAAACAGATTGATAGGGTGACCATGAGTTTGTCAAAATTTAGGCGAAATGAGAGTTGCTGTTTTTTGTGAAACATTGTACGTGTTGAAATTTCTATCGCTTCACCACATGTTTGCGACAATCAATACGCGCCATTGGCTAGGATTTCAGTGCCCAATCATTGGCCCCTTTCAGGTGTGTGCGCGTCGTTAAGAATGACGTCACTACTGGTAACACCACAACACAAGCAATTGTTTAAACCTCGAAACTTCGATATTATTGACCCCATAGTAATACGCAGTTGAATGCTAAATGTAAGGTCTAAATAAATACCTTTCCAAGTTGACGTGAGGCCTATTGGTATTAATTTAATATAAGCGAAAGTTATCTGTTGAACGAGACATGTATGTGCCACGCCTACATCTCCATATAGAATACAAATCGCTAATCTAGTCTTGGCATCATCTACTTTCGTGTGACGTGGCGGCAGTCTTTTTCCTTATCTTTGTCCAATTAGTCATATTCATTTATTTTCTTGAAATTATTGTAAAAGTTACATTTGAAGCCACGCGAAATTTTAATCCGTAAATACCGGTGTAATTACAGCAGTTTTGTTTTTCACGTAGTACAAATCAGTGCATGAATAACTTATCTTTAACAATAGATCCTTTCAACAAATTGCAGTAACGTCACGTTGTCTATGTATTGGATGCTCCGATGTTGGCTGCAAACAGTGTGTATACACAATCCGTTTTCACGCTGGCCTCTTGCCTATTTCAATTTATATCAATTGAATGTGTCTACCTACCAATTGAGTTCGTCAGGATATCAGTAAAATGCGATACATCAATGGAGTAGCACCGTGTGGCTCATGAACAAGTGAATGTGAATAGATGTCGGTCGATGTATCACACTACATCTGATTATAGGTCTGTTATAGTTATTCTGTGTCTTGTCACAGTGTTACATAAAATCGGTGCACGATTTTCGCGTTTACTGAGGATGGCCAACTAAATTGAGAGGGTTCGAGCTATCTTTATCGGGGTTAAACACGTCATGTAGTCTTAATAAATGTTTAAACGATTTTTTTGCTCAAATCTAATTTTTCGTTTCCAATTACCTTCAGGATTCAATTTCAAATCTAGCAGTGCTTGTGTTGTGTGTCCAATATATTCATTACTGATGATACTATGTTTTGGCATCTATTTAATCAAATAACTATGTATTCTTCTAGTAGTAAACCATTGATGGTATACTTTTGTATTTCTATAGCTGCAACTAAGTCATTCCATTGCAGTTCCTAAAATGAACGATGGTACGTTTGTCTTGAACACGTGCACCAATTATTTTGGGTTCTACTCCTAGAATCCGATCATTGACTTTAGTTGAAAACTGTAAAAGGGTAGCAAATAAAAATGTGTTCTAATGAATCGTAAGGTTCCGAACGTTATCTGAGAGGTAGTCTATAATATTAACTTGGAAATACTTGAGAGTTGAAAAATTCTGTACTTCATGGCGATCTGCCATTTGTAATCAATAATTCGTTATACACAAATTTGCTGAACTCGTCCCAAGCCGGCTTTTGGATTTTAAGATTGTTATTGAATTGTTATATGAACGTGCATAAAATTTGCACGTTGCGAGCACCGCGGGCTAGCACAGGTTGAACGATACATTACAAGGCCTCATGTTGTTTCCAATCATAGTTAACGCATGAAAAGTTCCAGAAGATATCCATACCATACGACCTAACACCTCTGTATGTTTAAAAGAATCTAAAAGACTACTGTCTGTAAAAATAATACTAAAAGTATGTAACTTAATAATTATTATAGTAACTTAGATCTTAAATTATTGTTGACTGTGGATTCATAGAGTATAAAACTGTATGTAACTATGTAAAGGTTTATGTTTCTATATTATATTACCTTATCGAAAGCTCCATTATTAAACCTTTCTTATTGATTTTAATATTTAGTCAACTTTACTTGTAGCTCGATCCACGGTTGGCTGTTTCAATATTAATGGTTATTTTACACTATTTTATGTACATTAGAAAGTCCATGTTATGTAACACACATTCTGTTATATTTTAATCATCGATTTGTTTATATTTTTTGCATCATAATGTATAAAATTAAATATTTTTTTCTAAGGAGATTAAGAGCGCATGTCGATTATACCATATTGTTAATAAAATATATGTATAAATTGCGGATTCTGTATTTTTATTTCATTTTTTTATTATTGAAATCTTTCGCTTTTAATGTAGTCCCTGAGCTGTTACATTAGGGTAATGTGTTGTATTTTACAGTTTATTTTAGAAGGGTGGTGCGTTCGTTTATATGTTTGTGGGTTGAATAATGAAAATAATATATGTAACAGGCCACTCTTTATCTGACCATTCATTATTACTGGCTCTTGGATAAGAAACAAGATTATTTTAGTAACAATTTTTAGTAACAATTTGTTACTAATATACTAACAATCTATGGAAACGTCTGAAAAAGTTATATTTTGTAGTTTTATTACTATATATAAAATAAATTAAAATATGCTAATATTATAGGCACTTGTAAAATCTTCCAACATTATAAGATAATGCGTCCAGAACAACAGCCCCGTTGTGTACAAGGTCAACCGAGGTTCCTCTAAAAGCCGTTTAGTTCGTAACAGTATCCGCTATGGGTGATTGAACCGACCATCTTATCAGCTTCGTAATTGCTTTAAACATACACGATAATACGAATCCGAGTTCACTATTTTGTTATTGTAGACAGCAAAAATTCACTTATTTTATTTACTTCACTTAATTAGTTTTTAACTTATTGTATTACTCGAAAGCAAGTTGTGACAAAAAGAGTTTTAATTTAACGAAGTCGTGCTACAGCAGCTTGATGAAGTAGGTAGCTGCGACTGTGTTTAAAAATAATTTTATTTAAATGATTTCTGCTGCCATCTAAACATGTTTCTAGAGCGCTATCAGAAGTCACCTCTATACTTGTTACTTAATGCGTGATTCACATGTTTTTGCATACAACATTTTCTAACTTCCAAGGACTGAGTGTTAACGGAGCCTCAACTAGATGGATTACAATGACGTCATAACACTGTCATTATATCAAGCACATAATATTATGTTGTATACTGGTATAACAAGTATATTAGATACGAGACGATAACGAGCCATTTTTTGTGGTTATATTATATTTGAATATTTTCATGCTTCTTTTCCTCTTACTTTACAATACCAATATTTTTATAACCAAATTAACTTTATTCTGGTCACAGGTTCACAATATCTAGAGTAGCAGACCAAAGCGGTCTGGACCCCCTGAAAAAGCAGAGAAAAAACGAATTTTGTGCTCATAAATATCAATGGGAACCACGACATTGTATCCCTTTTTTAATTTTGGTAGTACATGACTGAATTAACTGACACACGGGCTTATCTACATATATTTACTTCCGTAATACTTTCTTCTATTAACAGATTTCAAATTCATGGTTTTTAATAAAACTAATACCTATCAGACAAGCTGGGGGTGTACACTAAATTTTAAACGTTGCAAATGGTCTACGATGTACTACGAGACAAATTAGTTTGACAAACAATCATCTACAGTTATTAGTTATCTTCGTTTTTGTCATTTAATATTGCTCTGCTTATCGATTATGGCGATAACGTGGCTTGAATAGCTTAAATATTACAAAATTTTCTAATATTAAGCTTTATCGATGACAGAAAATAACTTTCAAGAAATACGCTGCGAGAAAGTGTTTGAGGCGATGCGACAGTGTTGTCTGAAACATAAACCAGTCTCGCTGGTGTGTGAAGGCTATCGGCTGGAGCCGCGGGAGTACGCCCCAGTCACCGACAGGCCCCAGAAGGAATAGCCGAGTTGTTCAAGGTACCCACTCATTTAATTGGCATAACGCAGATGGTGTCGCTTCCCGCCCTTGTAATTAGATTGTTAGACCATTTAGGTCTTGCATTGTCGATAAATTCCTACGTGATAAAAACACAAAATCTAGATTTTTACGAACGGACACTAAAAGCAATTTAGTATATGAAAAATAATGAATAAACGATAACTACATCGGTAACCCTGCACTAGGCGGCGTAGACAACACGAATACCACATCACTAACATAAACGACCCGAGAACGAACAAGTATATATCTGACACATATGTACATATGCGCCCCGGTCGGGATCGAATCCGCGATCCCTTGCATCGCAGGCAGAATCGTTACCAAATTAGGCTCTGCCATCGTTATTAAATAGAGTACCTGTTTCTTAAGTTTTCCCTGTAAACTAATATATTTTAGGATCATACTTTCCATTGCAAACAAATGTGAGTAAATTCGTATTCCCTTTTTCAGATATGGAGCAGCGTCGTCGCATTCAACCATTAGGCAAAAGAAGTTGGATATACAAACACCCGAGAACATTTCAGATAACATTCACCGTTCTGGCATTAGGCATCTTTTTTTCGAAGCCAATCTACGACATATTCATCAGACCGCGGTCTGTGCCCGACCTGGAGGAACCGCCTACAACGCTCAGACGTTTCGGTGCTAAGTAATATGGACTCTGTAGCTAAGGCTCGAGAGCGACTCGCGAAGTATCCTCTCGTTTTCGCGAAGTGTTCTAAACAAGGTGTACTTTACGCTCGATGTGTTTTACTTAGAGAAGACTCAGTGAAAAAGGACGACTGTGCTAATGAATTTCAAGAATTCAAGACCTGCTTGCAAACTGCTGCGAAAAATTTAAAGACGAGGATTTAAACATTCAAATTCAAAATGGGCCTTAAAAGCTGTATGACTCGTGTTCTTAAGATGACCGTTAAAGGGTTAGAGCCGATCCTTCTGCTGCCAGTGAGGGACCATTTAATAATCGGATTGTGTATTCGGTTGCTTCTGATAATATATGGAAGCTACCATGATGCAATCAGCCATGTCAAATATACCGACGTCGACTACAGAGTGTTCACGGATGCGGCCCGCCACGTGATGATGGGCGAGTCGCCGTACGAGCGCCATACTTATCGCTACAGTCCCATCATCGCCTGGTTATTGTTACCTAATATATTCCTTCATGAAGCTTTCGGCAAGCTCCTGTTCTCTCTTTTTGATATATTGATCACTTTGTGCATAAACTCCTTTGTCCTCCGCCAACTGCACGATAAAATGAACGCGGACAAGGTTGCCAAGTACTGCTCGCTCTTCTGGTTGTACAACCCCTTTAGCATCGCCATCTCGACTCGCGGCAACGCGGACTCCTTGTCGTGTCTGCTCATTCTACTGTCCATATATTTCCTGCAAGGTAACAAGTTGCCGTTGAAAGGTAACACGCAATACTTCCTCTCTGGCATATTTCTCGGCGTAGCGATACATATCCGTCTATATCCTATTGTGTTCAGTTTTCCGATGTATCTCTCTTTGGCCGAATACAGAATCAATCGAAACACGCCCGTGAGAGCCGGTCTCATGTCTTTAATAATACCTAATCGTAAACAGGTGACACTTGCCGTTACCACTATAATTTACTTCGTTATATGCACCTACGGCATGTATTTGATCTACGGTTACAAGTTTATCTTCGAGACATATATTTACCACCTGTTTAGGAAGGACACTAGGCATAATTTCTCGTTATTCTTTTACCACTCCTATCTTAGAATGGGCGACACTTCTTTCGATTTGATAACATTCACATCGCAAGTATTCGTCACGGTCCTTCTGGTTTTACTGAGTTTAGCATTCGGCTCCAATCCTCTGACATTGCCTTTTGCACTTTTTTGTCAATCCTCAGTTTTGGTGATTTATAACAGCGTGGTTACTTCGCAGTACTTCCTCTGGTTCCTGTCGCTGCTGCCTCTCGTCGTCCACGACATAAAAGCGACCGCCTGGGAAGGTTTGGTTTTCACGTTAATGTGGACAGTCAGCCAGGCCACTTGGCTAGTCTACGCTTATCTCCTCGAGTTCTTAAATCAGGAGATTTACATCTTAATATGGGTCTCGGGCGTATTTTTCTTCTTCTCTGCCGTCGCGGTACTGTATCAACTGATCGCTCTGTACTCGCCTGGTCATGGATTCGGTATTGCTCGTGCCAAAGTGGCGGCGAAGGACAAATAGCAAATATACATAGTTGGTTCATCTCAAAGGCGCGATGGTAATGTTGTGTAAGATATCGAATTGAATTCTTCACAAGTACCTTAGAGATGGTCCAACTATGTTCATGATGAAGAGGGTCCGTTGTGTACCTCGATAAACGGTTTATCTTAAATAGTAGTCAGTAGTAAGTTAGTTAGTTAATTGTTAGTATAATCAGAAAATAAATTTATATTCAATGTTATTTATGGTTTCTTTTCATTTTGAAATAAATTTTGTTGAGTTTTCTTACGTGACTTACATTTTTTTCTTTTATTTATTTTTGCTGCGCTAATTGCAGTTCTATATCCAGACGTAAAAATAATTTGTAAATTAAGCTATAAGTTTCCAAAAAAATGATCCTACTTTAAACGCATTTACGGATTTTTTTCAGGCTTTCAATGTACATATATATATAATACGTATATAAATATATAGTGGTTACTCACGATAAATTTACATAAAATAATTTTGCTATGTATAATATAGATTAGCTATCATAATGTTAATCCATAAATAAACCTAATGCAGTAGTAGTGAAGCAGTCCGCTTAGTAGTAAATATTGCATTTACCGATTGGATCCGTAAACTATAATTTATATAGTATCTAGGAACATGTATGTTATGATAATATTTATCAACGTCAAGTGAATAAAGTACATACTTGTCGTTAACTTTATATAAATGTTTGATACATAAATATAAGGTATGCATCAACACGTGACCGATCGGGAAGTAAAAGTAGTTTTGTATTACCCTGTACGTAGAAGAGTATTTTTTCAATGTTTCACTTTTAGATATAGTATGTATATTAACTTACGGGAATAATGACTATTTTAATATTACCCAGTATGTAAGTGCAAGCGCTAAGTAATTGCTTAAAATTAAAAATAACTTAGGCAAAAGTTGCAATGATGTTTTACGACACGGGAAACCTGTGAGATCGCGATTGAAGGAGGCATGAGTTGCGCCGAGCTGACCGTTATATGAGCGGTAGTGGCGGTACCCCGCCCCGAGGTAGGTTATGTACACCGTGCTTCGAGAGGATGCAGGGGGATCGATAGTCATCTAGTCTATAAAACTGGCCAGTGGTACAGTTGTGGTATGGACTTGATCGTGACATCTAAAAGTTGTCGACAGATTACAGCAAAAATTTGAATTAAGATCAACGCGTAAAATCGAACCTAATTGAGATTTTGGAACAGCGCCATCTATTGACAAATCTTTGGAAGACTATTAATGTGTATTACACATAAACATTTTGAATGTGTTCTGGTTAATTTTATACTTGGTTCATATTTTATAATAATGTTACAAGAATAAAATTTCATTATCATTTCTTCAATTTTATTTTTTGTGTGACCACACGAGCACGCTACGGTGCGATAGTACGGGAAGCAAATTGTACAAACACGTCCGTCATCGAGTGAGCGATTGGTCTTCGAAGAGCATTTTCATTATCGCTTCTCCATACAAGCTCCATTGATTATTTGTTTTATAAACATTCTGTGCGATTATTATATATTGCGAATGCATATAAATAAAACGTTTTATTATGTAGTAAATAAAACGTTCAAGTATTAACAATCAACAAAATCGTAGAATAAAGTAACTTTCTATTGGTCTCGGGATTGGAAACGTGTGCACGATAAAATGTAAATATTATACATTATTGAATACAATATGAACTGCTCTATGATCGAAATTTAAATATAGAAGAAAAATAAATGTTTGGAAAATAAATGACAGTTCAATACTAGC
>DWJN01004976.1:0-11894 GCA_018248895.1 Carystus phorcus
AAAAGTATTTCGGTATGTAATTTTATAAGTATCTAAGTTTATGAATTAATTTAGTAAAAGCTACAATTTGTATATATAAATATCAATGTTTATTTGTTTGTTTTTTATAGACTCTGAAATGGCAAGAGATAGAGGATTAATGTATTTAGCAACTTCGTCCAGAATTCTCTGAAAAGATCTTGTTACCGAAATTATATCGATCGGACACATGGCTGATGAGTTACAGTTGAAAATGTTGATTTTTTGCTGATCGATCGAACTAGATCTACCTACCAGCACATCTCGTAAATCCAGGAGTACCTCAAAAAATAGAATCAAAACAAATATGTATGCTTATATTGTTTATTAATTATGTATGCTAAATTTTCTTTAATTTGATATTTTAGCAAGGCGCGCTCTGTACAGCTAGTTATTATGCTCTATGATTCTCTTGTGGACCTACTTATATAAGTATTTGACGTGGGTACAGCTGAGACTGATAAGTATTCATGAAGAATTAGATCCAACCAATAGAGGGCGCGTGACAATAAATCCCATTGCAGATGAGCTAGGAACACGTCGGTTCCGCGTGCCGGGAATGTCCGTTGAACTCGTTCCGCCCACGCCGCCCGGGCCACGACGGTGACATATATATATCGGAATAGACCTGATTGGCGACTTCGTGAATTGTAATATCTTTTTCCTGGCAATATGATATATTTACCGTGTAAAAGCTAACAAGTTGAGGTGCTTGGTTTAATCGTTTTTACAGGCAAATGGAGCAAATGATTGGTTGAATCGTAATCCTTTAAGTGTATGTATTTTGTATCTCTAATAATATCTAAAATGATTTTGAGTTTGATCTTCGCATTATTGATGTCGGTTTCAGAGTTTGTCACGCAATGTACTATTGTCCGTTTTTCTGTATTCTACTTCGGAATAATATGATTTAATTCCTCCGTCTTCTTTCATCATACGTTACTTCGCACGGAGGATATTTCATATTTACGTTAAGATCCCTCCAACCAGGACAAATCCTTTGCCTTGTGGTATACAACTAACACTGCGAAAGACTTGTATTTGCTTGCCTACGTCGGTTTTCTCCAGGGAAAGTTGAGGCAAAAATGTATAGGCTTTCACAGACATAGTGTGTTTAACCAACTCTGAGGTCTCGTCTATTTACATACTTTGGTCGTTTCGACATACTATTGTATAAAAACTTTTTTGTTATAGTTTATTTTTTCTGTGTGTACATTTTTAATGCAGGAATACACTTAATTGTGAAAAGTTGATTTTGGTCGTCTTCTAAGTTAAGTTTATTAACATTTTTTTTTAGAATTTTCCGAAATTACAAAAACACGTTCATTTCATCTACGGAAGCTTTGTTCGCCGTTTTAAGCAAAATGCATTTGATGTGAGATTTGGGACACTTTCAATAGGTATACAAAAGAGACTCAATAATGTTGGAAATTTTAAAAAGTAACATTCTGATTTCGATCACTGGTCGACCGCTGGTATAAATAAATATGTATGCTGTTGGGTCAGATCAGTCGTAAAACGTAATCTTTGAAAGCTTACGACTGTAACCATTCTATGGCTGGTATAGCGGCGACTTCTGCTCGCATCGCGGTGCGGTTTATGAATCGTAAACTTGTACATGAGAGACCTTAACATGCCCATTTCGTGTGCTTTACATCATTAATAATGGATAACCGTACTAAATTGACAGTTAAATGTTCCCCTGCAATGAATTATGGTACGAAAAACGAAGAAGATGCGTGAGGGATGCGTAGGAATCGTGTCCCAGGGTATATATTATGCGTTATGTTTGTTCGTGACGTTTTTATGTCTTCAATGGTAAATATTATTGCTGTTTTATTGCTTTATTAAATTATAAAAAGATATAAAATATTAATTATTTAACGTGTATTTATTATTAACGTTTATTCTTTTAAAATAGGTTTACGACTTGTGTGTTGAAAATGTTTTGTCACGAAACACAATCACGTCAGCATTTATGAATAAATATAAAATTATTTTTATTCCTATATTCGTTAATGTTATTCGCATTCGCAATATAGAAGCTATTCTGAAATTATTAAAGTGTTGATAATAATAACTTTTATCTTTTTGCAAGAAGTATTGATGATGTCTCAATATGTTGTTTAATTATGCATTACATTATATGCAGGAATTTGTGTCATGTTAATTTAAATAACATCGCATGTTATGCAAACACTCGAGTACCGCTATAATAATTATACTTACCACTGCAAAATACTTTGTGTAATTATGTAGGTGTATATAAAGTGCCATACAAAGTACAGTTTGAATCATCGTAATAACAATAACACAGGTATATTACGTGTTGGAGTAAGTTGATATAATCATATGTCGGTATTTATTAATATACACTCATAAGGAGGATATATACAGTCCTATTTGTTACATAAATTTTATCGTTATTAGAAGATTATCTTGCCGTTTACATGTGGGCGTTTCCCACCAACTTTTCATGTTTCAGATAGATGCTTCAAAATTATTACGTAGTTTGTTTCTTTCTTAGACGGTGAAGCATCGATAATGTCGTTCATATTAGTAATGTAGCTCGTTTGTAGGCTATTTACATTATAAAGTATCTTTTCAAACATGTTAACTGAAAACCCAAATACGGAAACTTTTGTAAAAGAATCAATGCAAGCATGCTTCAAGATAAGTTTGCGAGGCATGCATATATTAGATATCATATATGTAAGATATAATGCATCTATTTTTAAAAGCGAGCGGCTTGAAGACGTACGCAATTGCGTACGATACTATATTACTGTCTCGTTACAGATTAGATAGCGTTGACAGCGCAAGTGTTTACTCACGGTGCCCATGTTTGCCCGAGGGATGTTGACTGACGCGCTGTAATTGTGGCGCCAAATTTTCTGCCTGTCATTGGCCGATACTGAACTCTATCCTCTTATGGCACGATTCCAAATCGGACATACGCGATACGAACCACCGAAGCATTGTACTTGTGCAACGAACCTTTATCGTTCGCTTTCTGGCACAGGTACAGGTTGTGGGCCTATACGTACGATAAACAATTGAAATATAAATTGAATTCTGTTATCGACTTAAAATGATCGGTGGTAAGATCTAGTTTCCTGTGCGTGTTATTGCTAAGTACATAGATTAATCAGACCACTCATCGGCACCATCGCATTCGCGTGAAACAAGGGGATTATTATACTAATTCACTTAACGACTATGTTAGGAGGTACTTTATTTAAGTACTTTCAGTAAAATATTCGTTTCGTCATATATATACTTTTTGTACAAAACTAACTTAACAAATTAAACTGACAAAACTAACGTAACTTCATAATTTTCATTGATATAAAATCCTAGAACACACGATGTGTTAATATGCATTGGTGCTCAACACTATTATTGAAAAACTAATATAAAAACAAATTCCTTTCTTATTGCTTCCATACATAGCTCATAAATGTTGTCCAAATTTCGTTGATCTAGCATTGGTATTTTCGGCTTCGTGTTAATGAATTAATCACGAGAAAAAAGACTTAAGCTTCATAATAGTGCAGATACAAGTTATGAAATGAAATAATTATGTTCTTTTTGATTTTCTTTAAAATTATTAAGTACGTAAGCTAATTTGAGATTCTTCCATCGCTGACAATAAATATATCAAAGATATTTTTACTAACAAACAGCACCTCACTAAATATTTATCAGAAATTGATAATCAATGACAGTACTTCCGTGTAGACTTTTATCTCGTTTTCTCGCGGTAACAAATCTATGCCTCAGAATACAAAGTACCCTATATATTGACTCACCTAGTGCCAAGTTTTAACTTTTATCTCTTTGATGGTTTCAAGTATATATTATACACATTATTGACCTTCCTATAGTTTTTTTATTAATAAACATTATATAAAATTTATTTTATATGCACATTATATTCTTCACGTTTTATAATCATTAAAATAATATGAAACATCCGACTTAGGTTAGTTTGATAAATGCAATTAACTGCCATGTTTTCATTGAGTAGCTAGATGCGAGTTAAATCTCGAGCGGGTAATTCGTTTTCTAGGCCAATGCGGTCTGTCTGATTTAATGCATTTTGTCTGTGATAAACCCGTATGAATGACGGCGGGATGCGGTCTCGCTTCGTACTGGGCCGCGAGCCAAACTTTAAAGAAAACCGCTCGATTCGCCGCCGGAACCAATTTTTTTTGGATGATCTATCTAATTGGCATTTAGTCTTGTTTCTATGTAGTCTCAAAGAAACATGTTAAGCGTAACAGTATAATGTTGGTTGAAATGTTTGATAATATCCTCCTTTTATTCAATTTGTGCTTGAAAACCCCTCAGCGTATGATTATTATCTGTTTTAAGATTTTCAAAAAAAGGAATACCTTTTATTCGTATTTCCTTAACGAAAGTGCCCGTAATTAAGGTTTCAAATTAAATATGCACACTTTGTACTTCAAATGCTTTAGGTAATATGTTATTCTTCTTTTTTATCTTGAATATTTTTATCGTATTCATATTTTGTGGTTATTTGCAGTGTTGATATGTAGTTATCTGTTTGTTATTATACCTCTTATATAAATATTTACTTAAATTCTCCATTCCAAGTTTAACGTTAGGTACTAAATTCTGTTTTGAATTTTTAACATGCAACTTAATATGCCTTGCCTTTAAGCCATCAATGGCCATCAATGGCCCGCTACTGAGCACGGGTTTCTCCTTATCCACTGAGGAGTATATTCTATCAAGCTGCTCCAGTGTGGATTGGTAAAGGGGTTAGTGACCGACCCAAAAGTCCGAAGTTTTTTTTCTTTAAACCGCTCGAAGTCCTGCGACATGGCTTAACGACTGTTATTTACCATAACAACCGGGACCGAAGGCTTAACGTGTCTTCTGAAGCACGGAAACGCTCAAGAAATTTTTGCTATTACCAGTCCCCCATCTAGGTACTGATCGCTCCAGCAGTTGCTTAACTGTCGATCGCTTAGGATCGAACATATAAGCGCTTTTTGCAAATTAATATGCCACATAAGAAACCCATTTCGTAATCATCAGATACGAATATACGCCAAGCGTTTGTACATATTTTCTTTTAGCTTTTTGATAGTTGGTGACATAAACTAGAAATCTGTTTTGCATAAACCCATCTTCAATATCTGTTTTTTATCGACGAGTAGCAAAAGATACAGCAAGATAAAATGGTTATCTGTATATGATTTATTTGATGGTTGTATTGTTAGATTCGCGTGCCCATTACAGAGGTTTGGTGAGATTTATGGTTTGTTACTTATGTCATTACGTACACATTTACGTTGATGCTGAAATATTTGCCTATTTTTATCGCGATATTTATTGTATCCGAGAATAGATTTTTATACAAATTTAGAGTCATAATAGATTTGCTAACCGATTTCAGCAAGTGCAAATTGACTCTTTTAACGGCTCCTTATAAAGTAAGGTGTTAATCATTATAAAGTATCTTCATACTTCGTGATTTAAAACATTTACTTGTAACTAGCTATTTAAATCGGTTTTGTACAGAACAGCTAGGCGTTGTATCGAATGATCTTATAGACTACATTAACTGAGTAATACGCTTTGGAGGTAACATACGTATTAACATAGCTAATATTTTTTTTATTTATTTTAAAACGTTGTATTGCTTATACAATATAGTCTCTCTATAAAATCTAAAATGTAAGGTAGTTACAGTTTGATCATATATTACTTAAATATATTAAATTTAATTATAATTTTCGTTTAATTACATATTAATTGAATTGCAGATCGATTCACGTTCAGATTGATCTACGTATACGTAAAACATGGAAAGACACTGTGACGTAATATTCGCTTCTTTCAAGGTGAAGAAAACCATAATCACATCTAAACGTATTGATCTCCAGTTATTTATGTTCTCCGCGTGAAAGGAATTGCCACAATGAGGCTTCGTTGGTATCTTACATATTGTAATTTCTTTACAATGCCGATACGGATCGAGCGAAGGAAATCCACTTTAGAATGTGTTGTGGTATGTATTGTGTTTATTAGCAGTGTGTTATAATTTTGACGTAAACAAATTACATCGTTTACATCGTTTGGTTTCATATTTATGTTGTTATCAGTAGCTAAGTGAAATTATTTTCTTGTGATATATATATATATATGTATAAGAATTTATTCACTCAAGTGACGTCGCGCACGGTGATATTAGAGAAAATAAACGTTTAAAGCGGCTGGCTGCCAAATAGAGCAAGTAAGATGCTGCAAGTGCAAATGACAACTTACCATGAGGTAGCAAGACATATCATTTGGCATCTATTTACGGTTTTGTCATATGTCATTGGTCATATAAAAAAAACTTTCCCCGTGGGATTCCCGTAAGCTGAATATGTAATTATCACAGTTCTCGTGGTTAAGTGGACTTTAATAGATTTACACTGATTTGATATGCTAAATCCCACTGTATCTAAGCGTAATATCACATTGTTATATTTTTAGCGACACGAACGTAAACAAAAATTTAAGCGCATAAATGCGCGGACACGAATAGATTTAAACTAATACACGACCGAGCAAAAATAGCCACGTAATTTTATAAATAGAACTGATTCTATTTCTGGAATTGACGTTGTTAACAAATATATGTTAAGTGTTTAACTAAACTAAAACTACTATTAATAAAAACTTCGAACTATTTGATGGTAATCTGTATTCAAATTTAATATTTATTAATGTTTAAAGATGCAAAACATACACCCAACTTTCTGAAAAACCTTTAAAATTAGCATTTCCTATTTGTGTCACATATTTAGCACAAAAGTTTAAATAAATTTGTATCGACGAGTATACTGAAACTAAAACAGCATTTCTGTAGCGAGCGTTAAAAGTTTTTTGAATATGAACAATATCTCCTTTGAAACTTTACACAAACGTTCGAAAACATGCTCAAAGGGCCGTTGTGTATTAACATGAATATGCCTTTGAAACAACGTAACACCGAACACGAGTGAACAAATATCAAATTCTTACGTTCCGAAAACCTAAATCAATGCCTAAAGCCAAGTGAAATTACACCTATGTAAAACATGATCAAACACGAAACGTATTGTTTCGTAAATTTTGATAGAATGAATTACACGGCAATAATATCACGCTGAAATCTCATGGGTCAATTGAATACACGGCTCTGACTAATTCTCTTTGTACAAGTATAATATTGATAATATACCTATGAATTGAAATTTAACGTAACGTGGATTGCAAGTACACACACAATTATTGTTGGATTTTCGTTGTTGGTTATGGCTATGTAGCGGTAAGCTCTCTGTAGAAATTTATAATTTGTACCTCTTGTTAAAAAAAGATGCACGATCTATTTCGTACGTTCAATAGTTTGCGTGTGATGCAACCAAACGACGAAATGTCGCATAGACGCTGTTGATTTAACCTGCAAAATATCGTCTGAATATAGCTTTGCATATTTATACAGAATGGCGCTCGTCATCGACGTTTTGCTATATTTCGTCATAACGATGTCGCATCGCACATGACAATACACACGAATGGTACTTTGACACATTCCCGTCTGCATATTTTTGCAAGTATATTGTATTAAATAAAAATCTGCCTTTCGAATCCTTTAAAAATATTTCGCTATTTTTTACAGTACCAGATTGCTCCACCTCTAACAATGTTCAGCAATTCAAAAATGTCTAATGTCTAAATGTCATGACCACTTTGTTCATAAGCCCTTCTCGCTAAACTTTGGAACTTGTGAAATTGATTGAGTTATCTACTTGTAAACACGTCTTAGCTGCATGATATTTCCGTTTGTTTAAATATTTTACTAAGATATTCCTGTTTTAACTTGGTCTGGAATTTATCTGACCCAAATGCTGATGGAGTAGGCAAAAGCTTGATATTATTTTTACTTTATTTTTTATGTTTAAAAATAATTTCTTTAACATTATTCCGGTCACTGATCCACATTCGTGGACACACCATCGTCTGAATGAAAGAGATTAAGTAGATTGTGTTGGTAAATGAGTTTGATTTAAATCGATCAAGTTGTAGAATGTACAGAGCTCCCATTTCTGCATTTTCTGATCAGGATGTACTTTTCTGAATAACGGACGAGACAATAGCTTTAGATACTTGTTTTGGAGCTCGCCGAGTTCTGTACTCGCCAATTTAACTCCCGTCTGTACTCGCTTGGTGGTCGTGTTTTTTGTTTAGCGAAACTCCACTACCGTCGTAAAAATCAACAGAAAATGTTACACTTACTGCTTTTTCTTGCTCAGTATCAACGGCAGTGCATGGGTTGCAGTCGCTACTTACTGTCACAGAGCCCATGTCATCAGCTGCTTCCATTTACTATTAAAAGAAGATTCGATTCTCTAAAAGTAATTTAATAAAAATTAGGTTATTTCGTTGGTCCAAAAAACTGAGGACTCTAGAGAATCCGAATGTGGACATTGGACGACGTTATCATGCTTTAGTGTGTTTTAGTACATATACATAATAATTTCTACTCATATTAAGCGATAGTGCGGAGTTCCCTAGAGAAAAACTCGATGTAATTAGAACGTGGAATTTGCGCTCACGCGATCGTTCGGCCCGATGGATTCTCTAATGCTATCGATTATTAACGTTAGGGCTGCCGTATGTTGACTTTACTATACCACTATAGCGTTTGTAATAAAATCGTCTTCATCAAAGCAGTTAATGGCCTTAATATAGGTCTTGGGTTAATTTTCATGATAAAAGAAGTTAACAATTTTAAAGTCATTGAGTCTGGACTCGTAAACGTTACGTTATGAAAAACAACATAAACCATTCAATTATTATGAAGCGTTTCAGAAAAGCTAAGTTTCCTCAATATGCATGAAGGCATTCCTTTTTTAAGACGTACAGTTGAAAAAAATACAGGTCCGTGCAGTATCACAAATTTAGATACCTCCATGTTATAGACCGGTGTGCGCTTACTTAACCTTCATTCGAATAATTAGTATTGTACGTATAATACTTATTATACATATACAGGATATTAAATAGGTAAATTTTAATGAAGGCTCCACGTAATTATTTTGTAACGAACTCCTTCTGTTCGTGTAAGCACATAATTATTTATAATGATGAATATCTTCTCATGTTACCCTTTTTATTGTTATTTGTGCCATGTATAGGGATACTATATCACTTTTTAAAATTGCGATTATTATTATTTTCGTAGTTTTTAAGTCCTTTCCGCTCGTAATACCTCTCGAGAATTTTTAATGGGGCAATGTTCAAGGTATAAAAGCTAATAAAGTTACTATGAAGCCGGTTTTAGCTCATCTTAATCTATCTATTATCTAAATTTCTAAATCGTCGCAGGTAAGTACATAAAAGAGATCGTATTAAAAAATCATATTATTAAACAGTCTTTTTTAATATCATGCATCGTTAAATCGTTTTTAATCATTAATGTTGATGGCGCTAAATTTGTACGATGTATCTCATACTATTATATATTAAATTAATCAATGATATTTATCGTCCGCAAATTAATCACATTCTCACTCTTTTTTTAATCCTCGGACCTTCGGATGACCTTAGCTCGAGCCAAGCGCCGTGTCAGCTAATTTACGGCTCGTCCCATTTGTCAAAAGGGATTTATCATAAAGCTCTCTTGTCTGACTGAGCTATCAGCCCCTCGAGGCTGGTGAGGTTGCGGCTTCTAAGGCGTGGTTTCACTGTCCGATGCTAGCCCATGATTTGCGATCTATTACCCGAGAATTTATGACAGCCCTAGCTATCTTTGCGGGGTGGTGTTGGCATGCCTTCTCGCTGTAAATCTTACGTGCAGTATGTATGTTGCAGTTGCAACGATTGTTACGTAGCGTCACAGAGTAGATAATAAGTACCTAAAGTAACGTGTTGTGTATTTCGTATACGAGTTGATTGCTGTTATTGTTATTCAAGACTTGCCTTTGTTATTCATGTTTATTCGGAATATGTTTACGGTTGAATATAAGTAATGACTATAGTTTTGTTTCAAAATTTCTTGCAAAGGATGGGACGATGTATTAGGTAGGTTTTTGGTTGATGTCGTTTGTTTTAAAGTGACTAGAGATGTGCTACGCTACAAAAAGAGGTGGTTTTGAAGAAAAACTACAGTTATTACCTATTACAGGTTTGTTATTACAATTGTAGTTTTAGTATTTCTAAGGTTATTATGAAAAACCGGAATAGCTTTAATATAAATTTGTAAATAAAGTTATTAAACTCGTATTTTAATCGTCAACATATAAGAAATGTAAAAATAGTCAGATATATACATATTACGCATCATCTAAGGAATTAACTTATTCGCTTCATTTTAAACATCACAAGAAGCTCGAAATATACTATTACATTCCGTTATGTTCTCGCGTGCGGTACCTACAGTAATTATGTTTAATTGTTACTGCACTAATGTGTAATGACGAGCACGAGGTTAGTGGGTGCTTGCGGGTTTAACGGTTGCGACTGAGATTTGAGAAATCACCGATTAGTGTTATTCGCTAATTGGAAGCCTTGAATTGTTTCTTTCGTTGTACGCCTGGAAGCGAAATTTGTTATTCGGTAAATCGCATTGATTAGATACAATATTGTCCTGTAAGTGTATATTGTGTATAATATATATTTGTGCTTTTTTTAAATTATAATTAGGGTTTACTTGTAATTTACTATAATTTTCAGAATGGTATATGAAAATGTCATCTCTGTGATTATTGAACGTTATCTGTGTATAAATAAATATTTCGATATATGAAAAGACTGAATGTCTTTCATTTCTATTTAAAAAGAATATTTATTCAATTCTTTTTTAGTGATCGATTGATGTTTTTTTTCTTTTTGCCCACAGGCGTGACAATGAGAGAAAAAAGGGGAGGTGCAATGAGCAAAATGCAAAAGCTCAGAAAACGCTTGTCCCTTAGCTTCGGCAGATTGTGTGAGTTATCATTGTGTTAATATATAAAATGCAAAGCGAAAATATTCATATGATTATAGATCTGAGTACAACAACATATACCTAACTTAATGACTGAATATATCTCACTTCTACAGAAATTCAAACCCGCGTCGAAAAGTATTTTTGCATTGATTTAAACATTTAGATCAAAATTACTTCACCTTGCGTTAGTTATCTGGCTCACTTTTAAACTACACGCACTGAGCTTTAATAAAAAAATCTTCAAACAGTAGACAGATGCAATTAATCGTTTAAATGATCGTAACTATGTGTCTTAGTAACTTTCAAAGTAAACGCACAAGAATTTATAAACATTGTGTTTTTGTACGGCTCTCGAAATAAATCTTGTACTCCAATGCACTCGTGAAGAACGTAATAAATGCATACAATGTTAATAAGAGCAATGAACGCCCGCCAACGCGGCGTATTAAGACTGTAATATACTTGAAACGGTTGAACTTCGTTAACTAACTTTGGTAATTTTTTTTTCAAGGCATTATGAGACTTAAGTCAGTGCGAAAATGATAATCTATGTTATAAATACAAAGTAGGTACTTACTTTTTCTTAGGACTTAACTTTCTTAATAAATTATTCAAGGTTAGGTCAAACGATGGTAACTGACCACATTCGGTAACACGTATTAGTCATTTTAACAGCAAGGACGACGTACTTGTTACGAACGTGTTAGAAATCGAAAAGGAAGTAAGTAAGTGACTTTGTTAGTCTTACAACGAACTAAAATTTCCACGATTAAATTTTGAGTAAGGATAGTCGCTAAAAGGCATTATTTCAAATCCTAACATTACAAGTAAAAAAGTCGAATTTTAAAATATGTTTACTGATAATATTGCTAACCTAAACGAT
>DWJN01004977.1:0-11889 GCA_018248895.1 Carystus phorcus
CCACGACACGGGGTATCCTAGTGTGGGGTTATGGGTGTGTGGCGTTATTTATTTATTAATGGTTCCGATGATATTGAGGTAGAGATGTCATAAAACGCAATTTATTAGTTATAAATAAAATAAATTGCAAAACTACGTAAAAAGTATAATCTAATTTAAACGTACGTATTTTAACAACAGTACGGAAATATGGACTCTTCTAAAAATGTTTGTCTAATTATGTCTATAACTCGAAGCTATTCAGGTATTCCAATTACGAAATTGGACGGTTCCAATGTTAGATATAATATGAATCGGATGTCGAGCACTATTGAAACCTATCCAACCACGTTTTAGTGTAATGGGACGCTACACAAACGTCGAATACGGTATTTGCTTTACCTAATGCTGTTGTAGCCCGACTGCTATTGAATTTTAAATTGTATTTATATGCGGGTAATGTCTAATATTGCTCGGTGGTAGGACTTTGCGTAAGGATTTTAATATTGTAAGATTATAAATCCAGCAGATGGCGTGAGTGACTCATTCCTCGGGTAAATACACCCCTTCGCTTTCAGTGCTCGAGCAGACTGCTTCTGGCCTCCCTTAGGAGGACTAGACGTAATGTAGGATCCAGACGGCTAGGTTTTCAGGAAGCAATTAATAATGATATAACATTTCGATAATTCTCATAAGTTAGTGCATACGGGATGAGTGACCCGCCAAGCTGACGTCAGAATGGCGGGTCACCTATAAAGTGGTTCATTTTGAAAAATACGTAGGTAGCAAATATTTAACGATAGGTAGCAAATAGGTAGCAATTTTCTAAATCTACATCAAAGTTAAATATGAGTAGTGACCCGTCATTCTGACGCACACGTCGGATCGGTGTTAAATTGTTAATTAAGATAATTTACTAATTTTTAGTATAAAAATAAGAAAATACGTGTAATTCTACTATATTTCACTTGTTCGATTAATTATTTAATTACCTTCAATAATTACTTATACTGTATCAACACTATTAGTACCTAAAGCAATAGTTTATGCTCGAAAAAAGAATAATTTGACGTCATCTCGACCTTTCGAATCATCCATTAACCCTTCGGCAATTTAAAGGGCAAGGGAATTTCTTTATCGGTAGGAATATAAAAAATGAAAGGGTCGTGTTTAAGGAAAGGAAAATACGCGAAAACTCTATTTCGACAGTTCTAATAACCAAATTAGGAAATAACACTATCACTGTTCTAGTATTGCGTTGTTATGGCGATTAAATAATAAGACTGGATTACACGGATTAGACCAGATTTATTATTTGGCACAATTGCATGTACAGACATTACTTGTTAAGTATGACAACAGACAGACAACGGAACGAATCTGATCGACCTTAGAACATTGTTTATGCGACTGGGTAATATATGTATACAAGTATGATACATACATATATCTATTTTTATCAATAACTAGTATTATATAGTATTATATAATTAGTAGTAATGTATATATCTTAATTATATGCATATGTATGTATAAGGTTTGAATTTTTTCTTTTTTTCTGTGAACAATATTTGCCTTTCGTAAAAATTTTCAAATACGAGGTTTACTGGAAGAAATTTCATTTTGAAATAAACAGAACCTATATACCTACTAAGATTTTAAGCAAATGATTTATTAAAGTGTGCACATGAGTCTTATTGTTTTCGATTTTCATTTTTCGATTTTCATAAAACACATTTTGGTTGATATTTAAATTAAACATCCATGATGCACTATAGTTATGGACAACCTAAAAACACGTGTTTAGCCTTAATTGATACAACCACAACACAACATTTGAATTTGGCTACCCCTAATAGCATTACACAATAAACTGTAATAAAATTAGTACTTGGATTAGACTTCAAAATTTGCAAATTACTGAATTAAAAGAAAATGTTTCATGAAAGATCTGTTACCAAAGGCATCCATTATGAATTTTTAAATATATTTGTGTACAGACAGCGATCAGTTTCATTTATTACATGTTCAGATTTATATTCAAAATCAATTTCTTCATATTGGTATTTTTCCAATACGCACGTCATTTTTTGATTCTACCACCGTATTGTAAAGGTTCTTTAAACTAGGAGAAGAGATTGCCACACTTTTATTGAAACGTTGACAATGCATTCCTCAAAACCCTCAAATGCAAAGCAGCAACTCTCCAAACCATGAGTTTCGAACACTGAATCTCCATTACTATTTATGCATGTGACTGGGAATTCGGGCTTCGTAAATTTCCATTTGAAACGCCCAAACATGCAGTAGGCGGTGACTAGCGTTTTCAACGCGAAGAAATGAATGTTCTGATGGCGGTCCAGCCAATGTTTGGCATCCATTATCCAAATAGAGTCGTGTGGTATTTTAGTACGCAGCAGTAGGTTTTTACGTGAGTAGCTAACAAACGTAGACGGGATATGGACAACACTCCAAAGCCATTTCTGATGCCTTATTACCCAAAAAAGCTAGCTTAAACGACCTTAAGTAAAAAAATACTAAACACTGATTCTCAAAATCTCAAAAAAAGCAGAACAGTTGTTTCTTAATCTTCATAATAATCCAGAATAATAGGCTATAAGATAAACATATTTTTCTCTTTTTTCCTACTATCGAATTAAATAACAGTATTATTTAGTATATTATTATACTAGTATTAGCGGTAGAACTCATATTTAAAAGCTTTTATTTAAAGTATAACGTATGTATGTAACTATGTATGTACGTCGCTCTAAATCCAATTTGACGGACTTCTGAAGATGGTGCATTTAGTTTTTTATGCTTTTGTACAATTGGGATGCTCTAATCCGTCCAGCAATAACAAAAAGTTGAAAAACCTTTGTTCAATTGCTAGTTTTTATTTTAATGTCTTAAAAAGCATAAAATTATTTTTCCCTTTAAAACTTTTGCTGTCAACTTATTATGTCATTACACAATTTATTTATTATATTATTAGAAATGCCTGACGATGCTTTTAACAGCAATGTTAGGTACTGCAAGCTCGATATATTAAACAGCACTTTCCATTCTATAGACGGAGCGGGCAAAGCGGTTGTTAGGGAAGCAGGTGGTGTTGGTTAGCTAATTGCGATTGCACCAAACGATCGATCTGCATAAATATCGGCTCGGAGCGAACACTGATCAACTGCTCGCCAACATTCTGGTTCAGATCAATTTGTGAGCTTGGATAGGAATATTAAACTACTAGTTAACTACCCTTTGTTTCGGGAATTTTATGCGTAAGTACCCACCTGATTGCTACTCATTTTATTCAGGCGTTATATAAATGTTACTTGTCGATCCGGCGAATTTGTACCAACTTCGTCGGGTCACCGCAAAATACATAGTTACTTAATTATCATATTGTGGAAGACTGGTGCCTAAGGTAAGTCTGTATTTCAGGATATCAGAATTCCATCGTTTTTACATTTTGATCTATGGTATATTAGAGTACAAAACAAAGAAAGAGAATTTTTAAAGAAAGAAAATAAAAAGCTTCACGTAAGGATTATATAATCATTAGTATTAAGTCATTAATATTATTATCTCTTCGTAAAACCCGTCTGGTTACCTAACGTAACCAGCTACCAAACTTGACGTATTCTGGCTGTTTGCTTGAGAACTAATACATTTCTTCTGCACTATTATTTCCTGCTATTCACTACTTCTTCTTTTCTACTTCACTGCTATTATTTCTTAATTGACAACTTCGTGATTCCTTTTGTGTGTGGCCTGGATGACATGGATCGTTCGTTTTATATTCACATGAAATTACATTTATGATACAATACCGTGTATTATTCGGCTATTTCTCTTTTACTACTTCTGTATTTCCCGGCAAACTATCATGACGTCCAATTGCATTGTTGTTAGTAATCGATTTTGAAATAAAATGAGATATGTCACGATACAAAACAATGTCCGCCACGCGATCGTCCGGACTGTCCATTATGTTACTGCACGCATTTTGTTAGTTGATTCGGTTGGGAAAATATTCCTCGTACTATTTAAGGGTTACATAGCCATTAAAATTAAATAGTCCTTAGGTTGACAACTTTTCATAAAAGCTATTTGAATAATTTCAATTGACTAAGTATCTAAGTATGGACAAGCGCAGCTATGAAAAAGGTTACCGTTATAAAACGGAGCGATACCCGCTGCCTGGTCATTCGTAATTGTATCGTTACTAGGTCATTCCGCATCTGGAATAACTTATTTATTCATCTTGTCTAGTAAAATGACAAATCTTACAACAAAATGGTATCAGAATCAGTCAATTTGTTATGAAGCTACGATGCCACAGATAGACACAAATTAAAACGATAACAAAGTAGGCTTAAGTGCACTTCGTGGAAGGCAGCTATCTCCTTCTGTGAAGCAGTAATGGTGAAGGAGTCCACTAAATGGGATTGGGAGAGAGCTGATCGATCGGAGACGACGGCGTGACTGCCCAAGGAGTCGTCCGGTCTCGTCTTAAATAGGGATTTATGAGATGTAACGGACTGGGTAATACGCAAGGGAGGCATCGGCGTGTTCTTTGGAGATCCCGGAGCAAGGAGGAAGGAGGAGGAAAAGGGAACTTTTCGCGTCTCTTTTCGAGGGTTTAATTGGGTTTTAGTGGGTAAAAATCACAGCATCACCCGTCAGGTATCTTTAGATTTCCCCCTAAAAAAGGCTTAACAAGTTAACAAGTAATGTTCGAACTACGGAATCCTATAACATGTGACTCGTGAAGCATTCGGTCGGTTTATTCCATATCGAACGAAACCGTGTAGGGTTTCTAAATCTCCCTCGGCAGCCATTTCGTGTATTGTAAGGATCCTTTACGCAGTACCGGGTTGTAACATAGGTTGTTCAAGTTGCAACAATTTGTCCCTATCGGCGTTGCTACGAATTTGTAACGAAGTATTGTATTTCACGGGCAAGATATATTCAGGAACCGTTTTATTGTTCTAGAAACATATTCGTACGCAATAAGAGAAAAAGAGTATAGGCTTTTAACTTAATGTGCTTTCCTACTGAAGACTACATTACGATTTGTCATCAAGGAGGATTGTGGTCTAGGATTCACTTATTAAAAAACAAACAATTGTTTTGTTTTGACAGAAGCTTTATGTATATATATCTTATAAATGTGAATATAAGTTTGTTTGGTAGGCTTTCACGCCAAAACTGCTCAACCGATTATCATGAAACTTTGGACTCATATTCTTAGAGGTATTGAAAAGGACGTAAGATACTTTTCACCTTTGATATTTATTTAATCAGTTTAACGTGAGCGAAGTCGCGGGTAAAAGCTGGTACTAAATAATATCAGACACGTTTCACATAATGATCACTAGTCCTAAGTTAAATTCCCAATGACACAATTTTAATGTTGAATTTCAATTTCCGTTCTCGGTCTGGGGTGTGTGTCTTCTATGTTGTCCATAGCACCCACGATACATGTTATCCGAGTGTGGCTATAAGTGTGACTATGAGGCGTTTTTTATATGTTTTATTCTTTATTCCGAAGAAAGAGATCCATTGTCAGGATACAAAGACCTATTTACAAATATGTCAACTGAATCTATTTGAGTGGTTTTCGCGCAATACTAACATATATATTTATCTATAAAGACCATGAATCCAATTTCCTTTAAGTATCTAAATTATTATTTTTGTTATTCGTATCCACCATTAATGTTCACAAGTTATAAACTAAATATATACATACATAGCTTGATACGCATGTTACAGATATGAATAATTAAATTAATTGAATAAAATTTTTAAAGAACTGAATTTTGAATCTAAACCGTTCTCAAAACCAAATATAGACAAAAAGTTTCATCGCAGTCAGTTTACTCGTCTCTGTGACATATACCCGGACAGAAGAACTGTATGTGTAGATACAAAGATATAGTTAGTTAAAGTAGTACCTTGCATCGTTAATTATCAATTACTTTACAGGTCGAGCGGTGAGGTACACTTTATATAAGACTAATTATACAAATTAAGTGATATCAACACGTTATTAATAATGTCTCCAGCTCTTTCTTTCATTAGTCTATCCTTGTCTTTAAAATACTTTATAATTACGTATATCATAGTTGCGTTTAATATGTGAGAAATAAAATTACGTCTTTTTTATTGATTTCAAAAAAAGGAGGAGATTCTCAATTAGACTGGATTTTTTTTACTGGGTATACCCATTTAGATGATTCCTTTTCTATTCGAAAGCTGGAGCTACTCATGTGGTCCAATTTAAATTTGAGCGACGTCTGGCGAGTAGTTTTTGAGTTATCCCTAATAATGCGTATTAACTTGATGCGCACGACTTCTGAATCGAAATATTTAATACTACGTATTTATTTGAAGTCGTTTTTTTCTTTGTTCAATGACAAAGCGATTATTAAATGTATCCCCGTGTTATTCCTAAAAATATACTGTATTTTCGTATTGAAACAATGAATAAATGCTAACATAAACGTACCAAATATGGAGTGGGTTTGCGAAATCAAAATCTTTATTTATTATATTGGCTTATCTCTTGTCTAATAATCTTTTATCTCTCATTTGATTAGGCAAACTTGTTGAAACTTTGATAAAATTGTTCGCAGAATTTTGTTTGTTATTTTCATTATTATTTCCGAATTTCCGTGCTTCGAAGGGCACGTTAAGCTATCGATGTAATTATAGATAGCAATTGTTAAGCCACGTCGGAGGCCTTCGGGTGGCATAAAAACTTCACAAATTCGGGCTGGCCACTATCCGGCTCGAAGGATCAAAAATGTTAATATCCTAAAGTGGTTTATTACTCTTAATAAAACTAGACTGTATATAGATTTGTATTTGTAAGACGGAATCGGGAGTGGTGTGCTGCCTCAACGTCTGTCTGTAGATCGAGTGAGTGTGATGGAAATGGCTGCCCCACGTTCGGGCAGCAACCAATAATATCCCGCGCGATTCATACGCTCAAACACCCTCCATCAATCCGGTTTGAAACAGCGTGGTGGAGTATGCTTTAAGCCTCCTCTACCAATGAACAGAGACACATGGATATTGTGAGCCATTAATAGGTTGACGTCATTTGTAAAAGAAGACAAATAGATTGAATTTCATTATTACTATTATATCTTGTATTTCCCACGGACACAAATGAAAAGAGATGGTAATAGAATAAATTTTTGGTTGAACACAAAGTGAAAGCCGCTCTAATTGATTGAAACATGGACGTGAATAATGTTCATTATTCGTCACTCGTTAACGAAGCGACAAGCGTCGGAGATTAATTAAAATGGTGATAGCAGGTAATGATGAGGAAGGGTAGCTCGGGGCTGTCAAAATAGGGTTGAATCATTCTAAATTAAATATCCTTTTTATATAAATCCGTGGCAATATAAGGCGTGTGTTAGTTAGCTCGCTTAGCTGCTTCTAAGTTGAGTTAGAAAACCAATATGTATTGAGCTGTAGGTTTGAGAGCCCTTCTAGTGTCGTTTTCCCAAATCTGGGGGTCTTGACATTAATCATTAAATTATTCTTTCTTATTTGAGAGCTCATTACCTTTCTTTGAGCGCTCATAGCCTGGCTGCTCGCGTTGGTCCTATACGATTGACAGGAGTTAAGAAACTGCGGGAGCAGTCGGTACCTGGATGGGTGACCGCTAGTAGCAAACATTTGTTGAGGTTTTTCGTGCTTTGAAGGGCACGTTAAGCGAACGGTCCCGATTGTTATCGTAGGTAACAGTCGAGATTATCAAAGACATTATTGATGCGTTGCCGGCCAAGTAAGAGAAGATGAAATCAGTGGCCTCACTTATATGTAGGTCTTCTATTTTAACTATCAACGCTTCCCCAATGACGACATGTCCTTACATGTCGAGTCAGAACCCCCTTGGTTTCTGACTCGTTTGGCATTAAAAAAAAGAGCTAGTCCAATTGCTATATAACTACCATATAAGAGTTGTCGTTATTTAACTAGTATTATATAAATCGTTTAGGTGAAAATGGGTAAAACTATTTCTTCTTACTTCCATCCAAAATAATTGGTCTTCATTTATTTTAGACATTTAACAAATTAAGTTTACCTCAATTAGTACACAATCAATTGGACCTAAACTAATTCCACCGGGAGGCAAATGAAGATGAAGTAAACAATAAATAATTTGGGATTGTAATGAGTTCTTAATAGCTTTACTTACAAATTAAATTAATACTGGAATTTGTCGCGTATTATAAAAGAGAAAAGTTACGAGAAGTTATATTATTTTAAAGTTTATATAAAGTATCATTTAAATGGATGATATTAAAATAAAATAGGGTTAAATTTAAATATACGCGAATAAGTGTTTCAGTAGGGGAGTAAATACATCAAGAGGTCATTGAATCAATAGGCCAATGTTAGTCTAGCGAGAGTTGATGGAATATCTCCCCTACAAAAACACATGTTCGACTTGACATCTCAATTTTTCAATAATTTAACCTATATATAAACTTTAACATAAATTAACAACTTGTAACTTTAATTTCCTTCGTTATAACACCACATTGGCTAAATGATCAGAATAGAGTTTAGCTATCTATACATATAATAAAAGTGCAACGAATTTCTGTCTGTACATGGCAAATATATCTAAAAATTCATAATCGGGGTTTTTGGGGCAAGAGGACCCAAAACAATGTTTTTTCATTTTGTTTCTATGTATGTATGTGTGCACGCTAATCTCAGAAACGGCTTATTCGATTTTAATGCAGTTTTCAGGATTAAATTTTTATGAGCTTTACTAAACATTTAGAGATTTCATTTAAATCGATTAACAAATAAAGAAGTTATGTCAATTTGAGAAACTTGTATAACAAGATAAATTTGTTCTCACGTTTCAGTTATCTACGGAACCACACAAATGATAGTAAGAAGTCAAATATTCAATCAATCAAAATTCAAAGCTTCCTGTCCGATATCAGCGGTCAAGTACTTAATCCGCGGTTGATTATACAGGTCTGACGTAACTAGGAATCAATATTGATGAATACCGATTAAATTGGGACGATTGGAATCAGCCGTCTAATCAACGGACGTCAGGACGGGTAAGTCGAAGGGTAAATCGATAGAGGACAGGGACGACCCCTGCGAGACTTGGCAACAAATAAAAACTTGATTTATTCCAGGGATTGGGAAAATAAAATTGTTTTGGTCTCGCACGACAACTGTTCTTTTAAACGTTAGGTATAGGTACCTACCCACTGGTGCTGCCACGTAGCGGCAGTAATTCGTAATTTTTTATGCAAAGTAAAATTACTCAAAACATGTAAAATAACTAAATTTCTACATTTTCGAGTGTATTCAGACTAAATGCATCATTAAGTTCGTGGGTACCTACGTACTGGTGCTGCCACGTAGCGGCAGTAATTGGTAACTTTATTAAAATAAAATTACTCAAAACATATAAAATAACTAAATTTCTACATTTTCGAGTGTATTCAGACGAAATGTATCGTTAAGTTCGTGGGTACTTATGTACTGGTGCTGCCACGTAGCGGCAGTAATTCGTAATTTTTTATGCAAAATAAAATTACTCAAAACATATAAAATAACTAAATTTCTACATTTTCGAGTGTATTCAGACGAAATGCATCGTTAAGTTCGTACCTTACCTACGTACCTACGTACTGGTGCTGCCACGTAGCGGCAGAAATTGGTAACTTTATTAAAATAAAATTTCTCAAAAAATGTAAAATAACTAAATTTCTACATTGTATGCAGAAACTTGTAGCCTGGTCTGAGATTACACCATAGTGAACTTCGACTATTATCTAACAGATAAATAAGTGATAAACATAGTAGCATAAATAAATAACACAAACAACATAACACATAAATATTTATCCTGCCAGTAATAAAATACGGGAATAAAACCCTACCAAGTAGACTACAGCATCGTCTGATAGACCTCATACCTTTTTAGTATATGTACGAAGTTTGAAGATCATTTTTATTCAAAAGCTGGTTCCACATAGTTCTATTAAAATTTAAATGAGATCTGACTAGTAGTTTTTGAGCTATCTTTAATAATTCGTATTTATTTGCGTATGCGTTAAGCATTTGACTTCGGAAATTAAAATATTTAATCCGCAGTATTTATTCAGCAATTCACAAAATCGTTATTCTAGTCCTAAACCATTCATTAATGGCTCAAAATAGGTCTCGAGTCTCTCCTCATCACTAAGAAGGCTTAGAGCATACTCAACCACGCCGCTCCAGTGTTGATTGTAGTACCAGTAGTAGCCAAGCTAAGTGTCGGAAGTTTTATGCTGAAAGCCTCCAATATGACTTGACGACTGCTATTTACGACAACAACCGAGACTGATCGCTTAACGTCCCCTCCGAAGCATAGAAACGCTCAAGAAATGTTTGCTACTAGTGGTCACCCGTCCAGATATCGTCCGCGACTGTAGTTACTCGTTCGATCGATTAGGAATGACTTTATTCTATCATCGTTATTTTTTATAGCATAAACATGGGAAGACTTTCTAACGCGGCTGAAGCCAACTTCATTATTGGTCTTATTTTTCCGTAAATCTCGCTTGGCTAGTTACTACCCTTGCTTGTGTCAGCCGCCAGAACGTCGTCATGATATGTCTGGGATTTGAGAGTCAGGGTTTTCTTTCTTTCTTCTCTCATTCTGTAATAACAACGCACAAGTCATGCCTTTGGTGGTCCTTTACTCCAAAGTAATGCGCTAACTTGAAGTTTTACATTTACATGAAGATCTACGCAATTATGAAATCGTAACGCTAAAAACTTCGCATTGTAGTAACTCATCAAGGGACCTGTTTACTCTCCAACGATAAAAGCCTCGCGTGACGCTATGGATCGGAAACTAATGCTAGGTTTTCGATATTTTTGTAACAAACAGTATTTAACTTCTATTGTATATACAGTTCCTGGGTAACTTGGCTCGGAGCCATTTTACTTAAATTGTATATTTGCTCCGTAGCTCTTTTGTTACGAACACAAATGGGTTGCTTTTCGTCCGGAAAGAGCACGTTTTTAACTATTTGAACGTGATGAATTTAAAGTGAAAATATCTTTAAAAATAATATTTTGTCAGGTAATTACAAATTTAATATGATATATTATATACATACCTACACACAATCACGCCTTTTTTCCTTTGGGGTAGGCAGAGAACATTTCCTTCCATTTGCTACGATTCTGACATACATCTCTCGCTTCATCAACTTTCATCACCCTTTTCATACATGCTCGCCGGTTTAGGAAGCTTCTCACGTGACCTTTCTTTAGACCGTCGTCTACCTGATTGTAAAAGGTCCTTCGTGGTCTTCCTCTTCTAACATTTCTATTTACCTTTGCCTCATAAATGTGCCTTGTTAATCTTCTTTCACCCATTCTCTCTACATGACCAAACTATCTCAAAATCCCTTTTTTAATTTGTCATCGTCGTTCATGGACATTAGGACCACCAAAGGCATTACTTGTACGTTGTCAATAAAGAATTAGAGAAGAAAGAAAGAAAATCCTGACTCTCAAACTCGCTGCCGTAACACGACGACGTTTGCCAGCTGACACAAGCAAGGGTAAAAACTAGCCAAGCGAGATTTACAGAAAGATAAGACCTATAATGTAGACTTAACTAGCAAACGTTGATTTGCCATATAAATTATTTGTAGGAAATTTGTAGTGTGCAAAATTATTACTATTAAAAGTAAGTGTTGGTGATGAAAGAGTGAACATTTAGGGATGTACGTATTTTTTTGCCACATTATTAAAAAATATTTAAAAAATTGACCCAAAAATAAAAAAAAAAATGTCAGGGGTGGACAAGCCTTATCACTTAGGGGTATAAAATAGATAGTAGCCGATTGTCAA